>WPIO01000117.1:392500-495000 GCA_009760855.2 Cristatella mucedo
TCAAGACTCTCATAAGCTACAGCGACAGTCAGCGACAGCGGCGTGATAGTCGGGCCCCAAATAAACCTATTAAACCGCCAAGAAAATCCAAGCATAGCCTGGGATCATCATGCATTGTATTGTCGTGTATTGTATGCGAATACTAGGTGCACAAAATTGGGCGGGGGGGGGGGTTTCGCAGGGTAGGTACAAGAGCTTAAAAACGGTGGCCATGATTCGAAGGACACGCACTGTCGTGAAAAAATCCCTTGAAGAGTAACAATCTCAAGTTTGTGCTTTAATATGAACATAAGTTATTATTATAATCCTGGTTTCTGATAAAACATTTGTCAGATGCAGGCAAACAGACACCACGCGTCTGTTTGCTTGAATAGCAATTCTAAATATGTTCACACGAAATTAAATCAAAAGAACCAGCATTACCTAATAACAGGAAATTGTTTTGTACAATTAAGTTATGACGTATTTATAATGTATTTAAAAATACAGTTGCTAGTGAAATAAAATTGTGCGATAACGACTTAGAATTGCTTTTTCATATACAGCTATCACGGACGGTGTTTAATAATAATAATAATAAATTTTTATAGCGCCATCAGAGAGCTAAATCTCTTCTAGGCACTTTGAATTTGCTGCAAAAGAAGCATGTTCAAATGGTTAGTGATAGCATGCTCAATGACAACAAGCATAACATGGTTAGGGGTGACATGCACAGGATCAGCTTGCAAATATGGTTAGTGTCAGCACACATATGAGCACACTAAGGACGAATCACATTGACCCAGTAAATGCTGTCATAAATATATGCACTTTCAGCTTTCTTAAAGGTTTTCTAGTCAGAGGATGTCGTGGCGAAAGTCGGAAGTGAGCTTCATGCTTTTGGAGAAAATGAACTGAAGGCACGGTCTCCAAAGGATTCGAGGCTCGTGCGAGATATATTTAAATGATTATATTTCGGAAAGCGGATGCTTCGTTTATCAAAGTATCGTTACCTTTTATACTCATCGGGATATGAATCAAGTGTTACGTTGTATTCACAGTTCAACGAATGGTTGTAGCATTGGCACGGCTTGCAAGGATTAGCGTTAAACTGATCGCCATCTTGAAATGGTTTGTCGTTGTACAGTGGCTGGCAAGCATCGCACTAAAATAGACACGTTCATTCGCCGGTAACCAAACAGAAGATCAACACCGTGCGATGGGGTCTTACAAGCTGTACATCATGATTCAAGTCGTTGTCTATATATGCAGCTTAGTTAATAATTAAAAAACTCGCCTAGGAGCCCCAACGTGATACCGAAACTTGACGTTTTGTGATGATGCGGCAAAAGAAAAGAATTATTCTGCATCAAATATCCAGTGGATGGTTAGATTTTCCTGAATTTGATGCAAGGTATCTCCGACTGTAACTCCACAAAGTCATAAAGACCATGTGGGTGTTACGCAGGAGAGTTCTGTATAGCGCACCCACAGCCTACGCGGCTTTTGGTACGCATTCGGTAGCCAACAGACTCATCTCACGCATCAAAGAGAAAGTGAGAAGCATAGCAGAACCAGGAGAGTAGTTGAGGTAGTGATTAATATGGAAGTAGCAGCTCAGGATGGCTGGAAAGAGTGCGCCACAGTCGGCAGCAGGAGAGTAGCTGCTGTTTCGTAAGAGTCGTGAAAGTGAGTTCCACAGTATGAATATACTGAACTAGTGGACCTAAGGCCATTTCGAGTTCTTACGCTGACTCACAAGACCCGCAAAAGCTTGGCTCCTTCGTACCGAGCAAAGCACCACTGCACCAGTTTCAGTCTCTTCGTTCTCTCAGGTTCTCAGTAGACGATAAATGAGCAATATCATTATCATTATATCTATATCATTATATCATCGCTTCGCTTAACAATCTCTGGGGACAGAAGCTGTTAGCTCTGCAGGCCTTAAATACTTCAGAAATCGCTAACACGATTCCTACGAAGGACATTTTCTTTCCCTGTGCCGACTTTGGCAATCAATCATTTCAAGCTGTCCTGAGCTGCTACTTCCATGCTACTAACTTCCTAAACTACCCTCTGACTCATATTTGCTTCTCAGTTTCTCTTTTCATGTAAGTTTATATCCATTGGCTACTGAACGCATACCGAAAGTTGCCTAAGCTTTGAGTACGCAATAGAAAGATCTGCTGCGTAACACCCACAGTCTTTGTGGCTTTGTTGAGTTACAGACGGATATAGATTAATTGAATTTAATGAATTAATTGTGTTCAGTTTATTTTACTGGAATGTAATAATATAAAGCTAAAAGCGATTGCGATGAATTGATTTTCGGAACAAATAATCAGTACTGTGCCTAAACAATTTGATCTAGTGATCAACAATCATGGTAGACACATAAAGTAGTGAACATTTAAACGCATTTTATGAAAATTTGACTGACCTAATATTTTAATAAGTGCGAAAAATATATATTAGACAAGAATATTAAATTGGTATCAACATCTGCTTTACGTGCTATATTCAGGAAGATAACTTAAAAATGTGGATCACTATTCTAATCCCAAACGAAAAGGTATGAGAAATAATTGCCATTTACTAAACATTTTTTGAGGAATGGAAATATGTGAAATAGCACTTACTACCAGGAAAAAGATAAGCAAAATTCTGGCTCGCGCCAGAGAATGAAGGGACCTAAAAGTAAGTGACAAAACCTTGAAGTCGATGCACTGCTTGATTGGAACTCAGTGCAGATCGACGAGAAGTATTTTGATATGGCAATTGAGACGCTCAAGACAGATGAGCCTAGCTGCAGAGCTTGCCAAAAGCTGTAAGCGCCTGATTGCACATGCAGGGAGACCAGCAGGAGCAGTGAGTTCCTGAAGTCGAGACGTGATGTCGCAAATGCATGGATCAATTTGGATGCGGTATCTCTGTCTTAGCAAGCCCGAAATTTGGCAATGTTATGTAGCTGAAAGCAGGCCGACTTGATTGTGGAGCTGATGCGGTCGTCTAATGAAAAGTCACTTTAGAATAGGACACCTAGATTACGTGCGTATTGAACAGGAGATTTGCTGGCGGCGCTGATTTTGAGCGCCAGGTATTCCAATTTCTGAATCACACTTGATTTTTCCATAACTAGTAAGTTGGTTTAGTCATCATTTACTATAAGAAAAATTTGCTGCCATCTAGGTGCGGATGTCATCGATACATACAGCAAAGATGTGTAGAGAATTCGACGTGCTGCTGGAGGGCTGGAAGCGATCAAAGCCAAGGTACAACTGAGTGCCATCTGCATAGAAGTGAAAGCCTAGATTCTCTAGCGACAGAAGAGAGCCTCAAAGGCTACAACCACCGCTTGCAGCGGTAACAAAGGATCGCCCACCACAGATTCGAACCTAGAACCTCGAGACTGAGGTCATGAATAGCAACCGCCTTACCTTATGAGCCATCGTGACTCACCAAGATTACTTCGGCGTATAGACCACGTGCAAGCTGCCGAAAACAGGACAAAGACTACCCGAATGACAACTCAGAACAAACAGATGCATTAATATATATATATATATATATATATATATATATATATATATATATATATATATATATATATATATATATATATATATATATATATATATATATATATATATATATATATATATATACATACAGGCAATCAGCGAAGGTAGGCAGTCAGCCCTTGACTTACGACGGTTTGACTTACGAAAATTCGGAGATACGAAGTCTGCCACGGTCACGAAAAAACGATCAAATATCAAAATCTATTTACAAATTTTTTAATCCCCGTGCTGTTAGCAGGTTTGAAAACGCCGCATAATGTAAGTAGAAAACGATGCCTGACAGCTACGCATTTTTAGGTACAGTGCGCTATCGTATAACGTTATCGACTAGGAAAACTCGACTTACGACTGACGACTGGTTTTCCGGTCCTAATCTATTTCGTAGGGTCGGGAGCTGACATTATAATATATATATATATATATATATATATATATATATATATATATATATTGCTGCAATGCTCATACTTTATTTCTCTTACCAGCGAAGCAGCTTATGGATTCATTTGTTGGAGACTAATGGTAACTTCGCCTTTGAGGCCCGTGAGCTGAACCTTTAATGAACTCTTGGAACTTCTCCAAGTAGCCTATAGGAAGTTTCACGCAGGAAGCATATGAATAAGGATAATAATAATAATGATGCATTTGATATAGTGCCCTCACATAACTCAAACTCTTTCTACGCACTTTACATTTGCTGAAAAGGAAGCACGATCGAATGTGGTAGCATGCTCAATAAACAAAAGGAATAACATGGTTCAGGGTGGCATGCACAGGGTCACCGTGTAAGTGCGGTTAGTGGCAGCATGCACAGTTTTAGCATGCATAAGCACAAAAAGGACGAATCACGGTGACTCACTAAATGCTGTGATAAATGCATGCGTTTTTAGCTTCTTTTTAAATTTGGACACTCAGGAGATGCCGTTACGCAAGACGGGAGCGAGCTATAGACTTTGGGAGCATACAAACTAAAATCACGGTCTCCAAAGGATTTGAGGTTAGCACGAGGTATATGTAATCGATTATATCCCGAAAAGTGGATATTACGATGCTTAGCCTAGTAGATCTGATAGGTAGGCTGGAGCCAAAAATGAAGGGACCTAAAAGTAACTAACTGAACCTTGAAGTCGATGCGTTGCTTGACTGGAAGCCAGCGCAGCTCAGCAAGAAGTAGTGCGATGTAGCCACTGCAACGCTCACGACAGACAAGCTTAGCTGCAGAGTTTTCCACCAGCTATAAGTACTTGAGTGCACAGGCCGGTAGACCAGCAAGCAGCGAATTCAGAAGTCAAGATGGGATGTCACAAATGCATGGACCAATTTAGATGTGGTATCCATGCCTAAACAAGCCCGAATTTTAGCTATTTTATGTAGCTGGAAGTAGGCAGATTTGACTGTGGAGCTGATGTGTTAATCTAATAAAAGGTCGCTTTGGAGCAAATACCTATATTGCGTAAAAATCCAACAAGATATACTCAGGCAGAGCCGATTTTGAGCTTCAGGTTTTCCAATTTCGGAATCACACGTGATTTTCTAGAAATTTAGTTTTATTATTCTCTAAAGGCTTTTTCATTCTTACATATCATAATTCTATTCAATACAACTCTAAAAGTATGAATAATGATGTACGTAGATCACGGCAGTTTCCTAAAAGTTAAGCTTTATTATGTTTCTGCGGCAATCGCGATCTTTGAAATTAATGTCAGCCAGTGCACGTATTCCAGATTCATATATTCCGATGCTTGCACAGTATCAATTACTTTTCACAACTTTTCTGCCAAGTTCAGCTTATGGTCAGTTTTCTAGAAAGACATGGCTTACGTTAACCGAGCAGGTTTGCAACCTGATTCCTTAAAAAAACCAATATTCGGTAAGGTTGCTGTAGCTGGCACTACTTCGGGAGATGTGACGGCACTTTTAGACGATCGGTGCTGTTTCCTCTAATAATCACAGTAATAGATTCGTGAAACCGATTCATGTACGAGCATTGGAGCCTTATATTTTCTAACGGAAGCTGACTTCCTCAGCTTATGCGCATGCGTCGATAAACGAGAAGCAGGACGTGCTGGAGCCGACCAAGAGAGGTCGCCAGAAGACGATGGAGACAAATGGCTACCGAGATCAAAGCTTTACAGCCAATTAAAAAGGGTGCTTACGTGGTGTCCTTGGGTGTAACTATCTGGTCTGCAGCGACACTTGTACGGAAATGAGGATGTGTCGCAAGTTTCAGCGTGACCGTGGCAATCGCACCTGAGGAGAGGCAACACCGCAGGACAGCGAGCCGTGACCGAAGCCGCGTCGACGATCGCGATGGCCCTGCAGAGGTGCTCAAGCTACTCGTCCAATGTGTTCGTTCGCCAGCCAATCGTCTACCGTCTTACCTGCCCGTCACGAAGATCTCGTAAACGCCGTAGTAAGACTGCAGCAGAGGGCTCTCTGCGTTCCATAATGAGTGACCCCTAAATCTCAATCGGACACTGGCTGCCTTCACAAACTCTTGAAGAGCAGCCGTGCCGTAAAAGTTGTTGAAACCCGGCCGCACGACCGGCTTCGACGACAGTAACGTAAACGTTATGTTACCAGAGGAAGGTGGTAGAGCCAAGCCGCTACTGCAGACAAAAGAATACGTGGCTCGCTGTCAATTGGGTTGAGAACTTTCGCAAATTTTGCGGAAGCAATGTTGCAGCACTATCTCTTTCTCACATTGGCATAAAATGTGTTTAAGGGACCAGGATTCAGCGATCGACTAATAAGCGTCTACTCAGCCAGTCGGTACGGCATACCTGTATAAAACGATGGCGCGACGAACTTACGTTCCTAGCTGTAGGCAGTTTACATCGACCGGTGTATCCAGGGGTTCATTGGCATCCATTCCAAAGGCAGCGGAGCAGTTGAGCGCATAGAATTGCCAGGACAAGAAGCTGCTATCGCTAAAGGGCTGCCTCTGAATTTCCACAGTAACCGGGAGAGGGCTGTAGAATTGAGCGATTACATAGAACACCTGCAATCGACAAGAGCAGACATCGAGACAAAAGAGAAGCGCCTTCTGGGTAGATGATGAAGCGCTCTCTTCTTTAAGTGGAACATATTTTTTCCAATGGCTTTCGGGACTGGGTTGCTGTAGAGAGTCAAGTGACTGCCCATGGGAGACGTGACTATCCATGGGAGCTTCTAGAGTTGGCCACAGTTCGATCAGCTGATACGAACTAATGCCTACTCGGCACTAGGATGACTAAAGATCCAGCATGCCTGGCCATTCTTCTGCTGCAGAAGCAGCCTTCCGGGGTCCACTGGCCGTCCCAGGATAGTAAATTAACTGTTCCCTTTCTCTCACCGTATTACTGCTGGCGATAGGATGTTTTTTCTCTGAATGTCAGCCCTCCTAACTTCCTTAATGTGTGTATTGCTTGAATTTAAACTTGGATGGTAGCTCACTTTTTCAAATGGAAGGACAATCAAGCCAATTTTCTAGCAATGGGTAAACTAAATGTTACTCAGAAACGGAAAAACTCAACTCTCAACATAGGTTATATATAATAACAATAATAATAATATCAATAAAAATTGGTTTGATGAAGCGCCCCAGAGAACTCAATCTCTTTCAAGGCGCTTTAAATTTGCTGATTTCAAAACTCTGCTGCTAGGCTTGTCTGTGGCAAGAGTTGCAATTGCTTCACAATATAACATCTTTCCGACCTAGACTGGCTTCCCACCGAGCTGCGTATTGACCTCAAGGCCAGGTCACTCGCTTTTAGCTCTCTTCATCCCTTTGCCCAGGCAACCTAACTGAACTACTTTTCAGTCGGGCTAGGCATCGTACCAGCCGCTCTTCTAACTCAAATCACTTAGATATGCCTATAACCAACCTGAAATACTTAAAGGACTGTGCCTTTAGTTGGTACATATGCTACTAAGGTTTACAAATCTACCGATTGACGTCATAACATCCCCCACTTGACGGCATTGCAAAAGAAGCTAAAGCCTACCGCAGGATTTTCTGGATCTATAATAACAATAATAATACATTTGATATATGGCGCCCTCAGAGAACTGAATCTCTTTCTAGGCACTTAGCAGTTTCTGCAAAGGAAACACGATCGATTGGTTATTGCACTCTCCGTACTTATGCATGCTGACACTGCCACTAACCAATCTACATGCTTGCTTTTCAGCATCGGCAATGTTTCCAAGAAGAGATTTAGCTCTTTTAGGGCGCTATATAAACATCAAAATATATTTGTTATTACCATCGTTAGTGCAATATTCAAGGCTGTTAATATCTGTTTCCCCTATCTTATGTAACTGCAACGTATTTTCTCCTGCAACCAGTAAAGCTAAATGGAGGCTGTTTCAACTGCTTCATTTGTATATTACTAAGATAATCCTGGCTGCACTTATTACACTTGTTGCGGCCAATAAATGATTGCCTGCAGTAGGACTTGAACCTTCGACCTGGGTAGTTAAGCTCGAGCTCGCTACCACTGGCTATGACCTATGACCTAGGAGGAGGGTTTTCGGCAGCCAATAGCAAACTGATAGAATTTCTGGGCTTCGACTGCATAATAGAAAAGAACTCTGTAGCGTAGCAATCGCCACGCCGAGCAGTTTAATGAGCTTATGGCAGAGATAATGGAACTGCACATACATGAGCATAATGACAGAGATATAGCGATTAGCGTAACAGTAAAAAGAGTTACAAGCTGCCTCGCGAAAAGATACTGGTCCTTTAACAGCCACAGGTTATTTTAGTTACCTTACCAGATGTCTGAGTCAATTCAAAATTCTAAAGAAAGATACGATTTGTCGATTAAAAACCAAGACAGACAGATATACCCAGGCATTGCAAAGCACGACTATAGACCATGCTAAGGTCGAGACAATCGGACGTTTTTTGTGAAGCGTTACTCTTGCTGATCGCTTGCATTATTTGCCAATGTCACGGCCATGATATTTCAACGGGGAGTAAGCCGAAAGCTTTGAAAGCCCCGCCGATTTCTCGCCTACTTCAACCAATCACCTATTCCTGGCAGCTTTCATGAGCACTCCAACAAATTTAAGCAAATATATCAGCCGAGGTGCATTTGTAAGTTCACAGAGACCTTGCGAGCATCTGCGCTTGCGCTTGCCTCGATTTAGTTGGCTACTGCACAGCAGTGAGTGAAGCATTTTAATAGCTGCTCAATTAGTGCCAGACCACGCTGTAGTTCTTAACACCGGCTCGGCTGCTCATCAACTATCATAGAGTCTATTTCAGGCATTCTAAGTTTTTTCATTTAAATTTGAAAGCCCTGCCAACTGGCTGTGGCTTAAACGCGAAATATGCTGCTCTACTCACAATGATCCGGCGACATGCAAAGTTGCTCCGCCGCCACGGTTTGGCCCGGGCGTGATCAAAACCGGAATGAGTAAGGTGACATACTTCTTAGGCCGCCCGTTCTAGGTAAGACCAGCTACACGTAGTTATTTGGCCATTATTTGCGTGCATTTCTTTCGGTTTAAGATTATCTCAAAGTAAATAAACTCTTGGAGCCAAATTTGAGGAAATTATTTGGTATAGTAAACCTTAACTGGAACAGCATAACAATTATAGTAAGCATTACAAAATTGGCCGGCTTCCGTTAGTTGGTAGTCACGATTTAATAGAGCACTTATTGGTACATCCGACCTTGTGCGATTTGGGCGATCGGCTCCCCATCAAGGCAAAGTTTGTATCTGAACAGTTAGATAGCCTGCACTATCATTGTCTGTCCGTTCTGTATCTTAGAATTAATGTTTTAATTACTTTCTCTTCGATAAGAAGAGTAGATGACAGCATATCTCACAGTGAGCTGTAGAGGCGCGAGACCATACTTGCTGCTACCGAGAAAATATCGCCGTAATAACGACTGCTTTACGGTGCTGGTGTAGTCCTGTGTGCTTTAAATGGTTCTAGTCTTCCCGTAGTTGATATGCGTTGAGGAGTTTTCACCAAAGAAGTCAGTGCCTGTCTATGCTAATATATCAGCATATCATAGCCATATCAGCACCAAGTTTTGACTCATTCATTTAGCATTCTCTTTGAACTAAATGCTACTGGATGTGCGCGACTTTCCCTAGATGTTAAATTCCGAGCTTTTTATTTGTGGAAGAACCACATCTGCGGGCGCATGCTTGGCCCTTACCTGAAACGTGTCTCCGAGATACAGCGTCAAGTCAACGTCGGTTACGTCGTTGGCAGAAATCCATGCCGTTGACAGGTCTCCGTCGATAACGTACCATGCTGGATGTGCTCGAGTGTTTATCCTAAAATTGAAAATAGGTACGCATAAATACCCATGCACACCATGCACAGCACCCTATATTCTCTTTCTCTCTCTCTCTCTCTCTCTCTCTCTCTCTATATATATATATATATATATATATATGTGTGTGTGTGTGTGTGTGTGTGTGTGTGTGTGTGTGTGTGTGTGTGTGTGTGTGTGTGTGTGTGTGTGTGTGTGTGTGTGTGTGTGTGTGTGTGTGTGTGTGTGTGTGTGTGTGTGTGTGTGTGTGTGTGTGTGTGTGTGAATTGGGGTGCTATGACAAAGACGCGCTATTTCCAGTATTATTAGTTGCAATGCGGGTCAAGCGAGAAAACCGTGCATATGTTGAAAACAGGCAGGTAGAGGTAGCTGATGCCGGTTTCCTAGCGGCACGTGCATTGGCGGTGCCAGGTGTCACGCGCTTTGTTTTCATATTTGACAATCGTCGTCTGTTTTGCCAGTCAGTGACTTCTGACCAAACAGCGATTCTATTTTTCTAATGCATAACGATGCAACTGAAGTCTATCAGCTGCACTCAAGAGTCTGTGATTGTTTCGCCTCCTGAGGTTAGAGCTAGTCCATCAGCTCAAGTGTCAGAAAATTCACTGATTGAATAGCTTTTTACTGCCGTGCTGGCACTAAAACTTTCAGTAAAAAAACATAACACTTTCAGTACACGCGTGCTAATAAGTACCTTCGGCTTCAGCTTAACAACCAGATATTGGTATTAGAGGCCAGATCACATGTGGACGTATCGCAGGGTATAGATACACTAATGCCTTCCTAAATAGCCTGGCCTCACGACGGACCATCTCGTCAGTCATGGTGTTAGCGAGGCCAGAGTTCTAGCGACTGGCAAAGAACTCCACTACCGACCTGTGCATTGCACCTTCAACTTTTACCGAGCTTGAAATCGGGACTTTGTAAGCGAGTCTGCGAAGCACCTTATTGACGCCATTTCTATCAGTCACAGCTAATACCGATAGCGTGTGCACTTTTAATTCGATAGAGGGGCTCGATACATTCGTCTCACCAGGTACCCGGCGCATCTCAGCATTTCAATCCACCAGCACCCCTACCAAAGTGTCGTGAGACGAGCTCATGCTTTTTGATCTCTCAGGCGGTTGCACAATCTCAAATAGCCATCTACTCGATCAGTCCGTTGGACTCTTAAGCCCACAAATGTGCTATTCCACAGGCAAGCAAGTGAGATAAGGCGTTATTACAACAACCATTTTTGAACTCATTTTTAATCCACCCCAGTTAGACGTTAAGGGTCGTTGCACAGAGCTCAAGCTGCTGGAATGCCATGGCCACCCTTAGAGAACCCCTTAGACAACCAAATTCAGCATTCACTGTTCAAAATGGCCACTTGGTAACCCTAGGCGGGCGTAAAAGGTCGAGCGACTCTACAAGTGGATTAGCACACGGAGACACACGAGAATAGCTACTATTGGGCAGTACCTTGGAACTCTGTCTGACGTGACACCGGCAGGACTGTTGCTTACACAATAGCGAGGGGACAGCGGACTGATCATTGGGTATCCTCCAGGACACAGGCACTCAGGTGACGGCATTGAGGTGTCGGTGAGCTGCGTGTTATACACGGCATCGATCTCTCTGCAAACATAAAACGAAAGACATTCTGTGTTTGAGGCCACTAGAACTTACGACACGATGCACTAGCTCAATATGCGGCTTTGATAGCAGAGCTATCCGGGTGGAGCCGCAGCATGACCAATCAGGAGAGGCCACGCTCGCCCGGGGTCATGGTAGTTAAACATTACAACACTGCCAATAAGCGTGTGCTGTCCGCTCAATCCGCAGCAAATTGCTTTTCTCTGAGGTCGTAATGCCTAGGCTGTCGGACATTCTGCTAATGGTCAGTCGAAAGGAAGTAACGAGAGCCAGTCAGACGCCAGATATGCAAAGGATTTTGTCTAAGCCTTCAGAAACTTTGAACCCAACAATCACCTATCTTGTAATAGCTAAGCTCTGTGCTCATAACTCGATAGCCCAAACAGACACGGTTATGCATGCTAGCCTTAATAAAGCGAGCAGATACGTACGGTGACTTTTGTGGGCTTAGTGTTTGCTAAAATGGCTGTGAAGTTTTGTATAGCCACGACGCATCAGCTGCGGGTTGCAAATTTCCCTGCTTCATTCCGAATTAGAAAATACGAGACAGACGCCAACATAATAGATTTTCTACAACTACTTTAGATCGCATACTTTAGTTACAAGCAGCTCTCTGCTTCACGTATTAAAGAAGTGAAGGCAAAAATATAAGCAATGCAATATCATATATAATTCATTTGTATAGCGCCCTAATAATAGCAATAATAGTTATAATAATAATGAATTTTATATAACGCCCTCAGAGAACTCAATCCGTTTCTAGGCACTTTAAATTTGCTGAAAAGCAAGTACGACTGCATGGTTAGTGGTAGCACGCTCAATAACAACAAGCACGACATCGTTAGGAGTGAGATGCACAGGGTCAGCATGCATGTGGTTAGTGGCAGCATGCATAGTGTCAGCACGCATAAGCACGTAAAGGACAAATAATATTGACCCACTATTACCTCTATTCAGGCGCTGCTCATATGCCACGGGGCTCGAGCTCACGACCTCAACCAGACCTTGGTCGGGAAGAGCACCTTAACCCCTCCCCCCCCCGTCAAACCAGCAGAGTACATTTACCCGTTGTGGGCTTGCATTGTGTAAGCAGACGTAAAATTGATGCACAATCATCACCTGAATTTTCATATGAAGACATGATCAAATAGTTATAAGACATCTGCATGAAGGCCTAGACGCTGCCAGATTTACTGGAAATACGGTAACGACATCTAAATAGGTACAGGTGTATGAGTCAACCCCTACGAGCTGTCGATCGTCGGCAAGGTAACCAGGACTGGAATGGTATTGCATTTATTAGGGTACTGTAGAAACCCACTCTGTTTTTGTCTAAGGGGTTTTCTACGGGTGGCCATGGCATCCCAGCAGCTTGAGCTCTGCACAACGACCCCCTACGCTGTAACCTGAGCACATCCGGGCTTCTTGTACTTGCTTCGTTCAATACTTCTTGGTCCAGCTGAGTGAGCGTATGAGCTACTGAAAGCTACCGTATTAGAGTAAAGTGAGTTTAAAATTGGCACCGCTACTATGCTTCTTGTTGTCCATTTCTTCAAATGGCTGCTAGTTAATGCTAGACTTACATTTCGCAGCCAGAATATCTTTTAATCGAATATCAATCATGTCAACGAATGAAAAGAAGAACCATTCGACGGTGCTTCCTCTGCAGCAAATGTAAAGTGGCCAAAAAGAGATTCTGCCAGCAGCAACGCGTCGAAGCGGAGACGTCAGAAGAGTCAGCTCTAGAAGCTGGCAGAAAGAGACTGTCTGGCTGGCTGCGATGTCTCGGAGGGACCAAGGTTGCACCAACTGAAAGGGCCACTATTCCCAGGCAGGAAGACCTGCAAGTAATGAGCTGCGAATGTCCAGACGGGATCTCATAAATGTATGGACCAGCTTGGATGCGGCGTTGCTATCTGAGCAGGTTCAAGTTTCGGAAATGATTGATGGTTGGCAGCTAGCAGACTTGACAGCGGAGCTAAAGCGCCATCTAGTGCGAGGTCGCTCGCTCTGGAACAGGCATTGTCTGCTCCGTAATTGCGTTCAGACGCTACAGCAAATATGCCGGTTCAGCCCGGTTTTAGGGTGAGGTTTTCAAATTTCCGAGTAACACTAGCATTTCGCATAAATAGTAAGATGGTTCTATCTTCTTTCAATTTGGGAAAGTTTGCATCAATCTAAGAGCGAATATCAGTACTATATGCAGCACGGAAGTTTACAATGTTTACCGTGGTCAAAGGCGCATCGAAGCGAAGGTGTGTCACCTGTGTGTCACCAGCAAAGAAATGAGAGCATAGATTGTGTTTGGCGAGTTCACAGGCAAACATTTTTGGCATAGATATCTACAAAAGAAGTGGACAGAACAGAGACCCCTGGTGCAGCCCATACTTCGAAGACTCTCGCCATCCTCCGTTGACTATGATGCAAGCTCCTTGTGATCTAGGTCGAGGGTTAGACCCCTGCAGCAATGCGAGCGATGGTTGGGGATTGCCGTTAAGGCTCTTCTGCCGCTGTCCAAATGAGGCTGTTAAATCAGCTAACTATCGCTCATTGACGATAGTCTCAAATTTCTCACTGAAATACGACCTCAACCGTAATGCGCTTTCCCAAGCTGAACACTATTGAGTAACACATTTGCCACGCTGGTCGGCGGAGTTACCGAGCTCATGACTGTACGTAGCAGCGGCATCGGTAGCTACAAGGGAATAGTTTTGTGCTTGCACGAGATTTTTTATTACATGCATGAAATGCGCACTCTCGCATTATTAGATAATACAATAATGCGATAATATAACAATCCGCTCTATAATAATGCGCACTCTCGCATTATTAGAGCGGATTCGGCTAGAATCGAGAGCGGCAAATTCTAGCTGCAGATAATCATTCTTAATTATCCCAAATTATTATGAACTCTCGATTTTAATTAAATTTTAAAATATTCTGACAATTGAACAGTTTTTTAAGTTTTTGCCGAACATCTGAGAGCAACCGTAACCGGCTATTTGCTTCGCCTATAGCTCCTTAGGGTAAGATGGCGAGCAAAGTGATGCTCATGGAATGCCGTCACGGGTCGCGGGGACGCCAGTCGTCGAATACGCGCAAACGAAGACATATCATGTTTACTAGCTTGCAATTACTATTTCCCCAATCACCCCCCCTCTCTCTCTCTTCTCTCTCTCTCTCTCTCTCTCTCTCTCTCTCTGTCTCTCTGTGCACACCGTCCGCAGAATTTCATTACCACCTGATGAATTCTTAAGATCTTATCTGGAGGCACGCGAGCAAAAGCACCGCGTTTACTAAGACGAGTCCTCACTAAACGTGCTTGGCAGCAGCTGCCTCTTGCAAAATTAATTTGCCAACATCCATCAGTCCGGCATTGCTCGACTCTAAAAAGCCTCGTCGAGCCCCAAACGGTAACAGAATAGTAAGCTTCCAAGCCAATCACTATACTGACACGTGCCCCTGGATAATCCGCCGTCGCCGTCGGCGCCGCCGCCGCAGCAGCACTCTGTTCACCCTACCGCAGCAGAAATCTGTCAAAGCAAAGGAATCTTATTTGCTTCCGATTTGCACATTTCCCCCTCGAGCATTCTTTTTTATGGCGCTGAGAAAGTTTGATTCGCGGCACGCTGTACCGGAAACCCACGAGAACCTCCGCAGGTAAGCCCAGCGTGCAGCCTCGCGCTCACCGCCGTTGGCAGCCAGCGGCGACGTCTTTTTGGCAAATGGCCAGCCCGTGAGCTCAGCGCTAGCGAATTTTTTTAAGTCTTACTTGACGTTCGGGGCTGGGCCCAGCGCGTTCGAATAAATCCCTCCGCTCTGTCATCTTTACGTCGGCAAAGGATTTAGCGTTAAGGCATTATGCAAGGAATCAGGCTGCTGAGCGTCGAAAGCGTATCGGCAGAGGGGGACAAACGATTCCGCCGCGGCAAGTGAACGCCAGCGGCACGTGCAGCACCCGGCACGCTTTCTAGCGCTGCCCGCCATCTTGGCCCCGCGGTGCAATTCTCGTGGCGAAAGTGCCATACACTCGAAAGTGCCTTACGCTCAAATCAGAGTAATGTGGACTGTACAGGGAGAGTGTATCTTGCGATCCTTCCTGCACCATACTCTTGGTCGGTAGTCAACACCCACAGCTAGGCTGGACTCACCTTGCATGACGGGTTAGAAGGCTCTTTCGTCAATACTAGCGCCAAGCAAAGCGAGCAACCAGCGAGAACAGAAAGATAGTATGATTAGACACAGATCGCTAAAAATCAAATCAGATAGGATATTTTAATTCGTATAGTGGTATGACGAGGCTTAGTATGCTCTCAAATCCTGAAACTCATTCCCGACTGACGTCGCGACATTCCTTGACTTGACGACGCTTGAAAAAAGCTAAAATGCAATTGTTTCTCGCAGCACTGGCGAGTCCTTGCGATTCTTCCTCTGTATGCTTGTGTGTGCTGCTATTGTGTATATTACCATTACACTTATTTACACAACCTTGACAATGTGCAAGTTGCCTCTTAAGGATGTTATGCTTGTTTACGTTTTCGCATGTCATCACTACCCATTTGATCGCGCTTTATTTACAGTTTAAGTGTCCAGAAAGATTTAAGTCCTCTCAGGGTCTTATACAAATGCATTAATAATAATATTAATAATAATAATGCACTTGATAAAGCGCCCTCAGAGAACTCAATCTCTGTCTAGGCGCTTTACATTTGCTGCAAAGGGAAACGCGAATGAATGGTGAGTAATATCAGGCTTTATAGACAACATGAATAACATGCTTAGGGCTGACATGCACAGGGTCAACACTCAAGTGTGGTTAGTGGCAGCATGCACAGTGTCAGCACGCATAAGCACATCAAGGACGAATCACTGGGACCCACTAAAGGCTGTCTTAAATAGCTGTATTTTTAAGTTCTTTTAAATGTGTTCAAGTCAGGGGATGTTCTGACGCAAGTCGGGAGGAAGTTCCAGGCTTTGGAAGCATACAAACTAAATGCACGGTCTCCAAAGGATTTGAAGTTTGTACGAGGTATTGGTAAACTGCTGGATTCCGAAAAGCGGGTGGTAGATGCTTGGCCTGGTGGGGGAGTAGATCTGAGAGATAGGCTGGAGCCAAAGAATGAAGTGACCTAAACGTGAGCGACAAACCTTGAAGTTGATCCGTCGCTTGACTGGTAGCCAGTGCAGGTCGGCGAGAAGTTGTGTGATGTGGCAACTCCAACGCTCGCGACAGACAAGCCTAGCTGCTGAGTTTTGCACCAGCTGTAATCGCCTGATTACACAAGCCGGTAGGCCAGCAAGCAGTGAGTTACAGAAGTCAAGACGGGATGTCTCAAATACATGGACCAACTTAGACGTGGCATCCTTATCTAAGCAAGCCCGAATTTTAGCAATGTTATGTAGCTGAAAGTAGGCAGATTTGACTGTGGAGCTGATGTGGTCGTCTAACGAGAGGTCACTTTGGAGCATGACTCCTAGATTTCTAGCTGATTCAACACGAGATATGCTGGCAGAGCCAATTTTGAGCGTCAGTCTTTCCAGTGTCTGAATCATACTGGGTTTGCCCATAACTAGTAAGTTAGCTTTATCATCGTTTAGTTTTAGAAAATTTGCTGCCATGCATGTGCGGATGTCATCAATACATGCACCAAGTGAGTTGAGAGAATTCAAGGTGCTCGAAGGCTGTGAGGGATCAAAGCAAAGGTACAACTGAGTGTCATCCTCATAGAAGTGAAAGCCTAGATTGTTCTTGGCAATCACGTCAGCGAGAGGGAGAGTATAAACCGTGAAAAGAACCGGACCTAGCACGGTGAACTGAGGTACCCCATATTTCAGAGGTACCTCGGATGATCTTTGTTTATTCACGTCAATACTCTGGAGTCTCCCACTGAGATAGGACCTGAACCACTGCAGAGCAGTGCCAGGCGAGATGAGAGGCGCTCTAAAAGAACTTTGTGATCGATAGTATCAAAAGCTGCAGAAAGATCGAGCAAAACAAGCAGTGACACTCTACCTATGTCTGCATTCCTTAGTAGGCCGTTGTATACCATAAGCAATACTGATTCTGTGGAGGGACTAGCTCTAAAGCCAGACTGGAACCTACTAGCAAGGTTTGAAGTTTCAATATATGAGTTCAACTGGTCGGCCATGACCCGTTCCAGTGTCATTGATAGGAATGGTAGAAGGGAGACTGGGTAAGGGAGAAGCGAGACTGTCATTATTATCAACAGGACATCAACTCGGGATATTCTCGAAGGCCTTTTTCAAGGTTCACAGTCACTAGAACTTACTGCCCGTTGACTCGCTTCGCTGAGCCATAGTAGAATTAGGCATCTGTTACATGTCCCTCCATCAATTACCGGTCGCCATCTTGCCGCATGACGGACGGACTTTCTCGCTTTAATTAATAAAGATTTCGGCGTATGCTATTTACTCACAAGCTACCGAGGAGTTGAAAATATTAAACTAAACCATATCTGCGATTAAAAGTTCGTTACTGATCTCTACGGAGTGGCCTCATTCAGAACTATAAACGGGAGTGATCCTCTACTCGACCAAGATGTAAATTTAAGATAATCCAATGCTAAGGGTGTAGCTGCTTCAAAAGGTAGCCAGCCATTCAGTTTTTATGCGAATGCTATTGTGATAGTCGCTTCCGCACTAGCGCAAATGTTATTACTTCGGTTAAAAGCCCGCATCCTAATGCGTGCATGATAAACATTATTATACAGCGACGTCTTCATGTAACAGACAAAACAAAAATGAGACATATTCTCAAATATGACACCCAAAGTAATCTCGTAGATTTGAGCAGAATCAGTGGTACTTGAATTGTCGAGCTATGTAGGACTGACGAAGGGCATAGGACGTATGGCTGTCATACATTAGCTGATTTAACCACCCCTTTTGTAAAGCGACAGTAGAGCCTTTATGCAATCACCACCGCTTGCAGCGCCGATAAGGGATCGCCCACCGCACGATTCACACCCACGAAATCGGGACTGAGGTCGGGAAAAACAACCACCTTAACTAGTGTGACATCACCTTGCAATACAAATCTGCGAATTCTTGCACCTGCTTCCGGTTTTCTCTGGTGCCTATGCCACACAATTCCTTATGTTCAATTTTAACGTTCCTATGGAAAGTCTCATCAATAAATTATTTTATTTTTAGCGTAAAATTATTTGCAACTTCTGTCTCTTTTGAGAGTTTTGTCAATGTATTCTTTTACAAATCTCAAATCCTTTGGAGACCGTGGCTTTATTTAGTCCGTATGCTCCCAAAGCCTGCAACTCACTCACGACTTGCGTCACGACATCTCCTGACTTGTCCACATTTAAAAAGAAACTAAAAACTCATACATTTATCACAGCATTTAGTGGGTCCCTGTATGTGCTAATGCATGCTTCCACCCACCAAACTAGTATGCTGAACCTGTGCATGTCACCCCTAATCATGTTATTATTGTTGTTAATTGAGCTATCACTGACCATTCGATCGTGCTTCCTTTGAAGCAAATGTAAAGTTCCCAGAAAGAAATTGAGTTCTGTGAAAGTTCTATATATATATATATATATATATATATATATATATATATATATATATATATATATATATATATATATATATATATATATATATATATATATATATGTGTGTGTGTGTGTGTGTGTGTGTATATATATATATATATTTATAAAGAATTATCATTACATTATTATTATCTATCGTGATTTGACTGGAACAATAAGTTCAAGTGATGCGGGTCTCCTTCGAGGGCCAAGGACTATTAGCTCATGCCGAACCGAGCAATTGAGCATTTTTGAACATTGTGCAAACAGCAAAGATGCATTCGCGGTGCTGCCTTCAGCCACTTGTTCGAAAGTTGCCTAATTCAGATAGCCTAATCTTGATTTGTGTTTCCTCCATTTTAACAGAAACGTCATTTTGAGATCGCCTAGTCCTTCGCTTTCGTTTTATAAGCGCGGTATTAACGCTAGAGGCTGTGATAAGACCCTTTTGCTTTTGCTTAGCAAGTCTCGTGAGTAGATTTTGGGCACCTTTGTAGCTTAAAATAGAAAACAGTCTTAATTGCAAACGTAATCCGATCGGAAAATTTACAACGAATTCCCAAACTGCATCTCATCCTCCATGACTTCGTGAGCAGCACGGAAGCGAGAAAGAAAAATCAATAAATAAGCATGCGGACTTGCAGAACTTGCAGACTTTGAGCTGCTGCAAACTTAAGCGCCTACTTAAGCTGCTTTGAGCGATACATTGAGCGAGACATTACGCTGATTACCTGTTGCTGAGCGCTTTTGCATATAATCTTGCCTCTTTCATCGATCCAATGAATTGTTGCCTCCCGAAACCTTCTTGGCCGACGGTCACCCAACCAGCTCCATCTTCGATGGAAGTCTCCATTAATGCGGTAGCGAGTGGAGCAGAGTTCGCGCCAGTGCCATTAACAAATAAGCTGGCGGTGGTGTTGTATACCTACGTAAAAGATTCAGCTCGCTTATACTCGTGTGCGATCGCTCTGCGGTCGGTGTGCTTGGCCGGCTTAGCACTGCTTGTTGATTTGGAGGAGCTTTGCAGCGTGTCATAATGTAGGATTTACAACCAGCACGCACGTGCTGTCCCACACTCACACATACGCTCGTACAAGCATGAACGCGCTCGTATGCACACAGAGCATAATGCTCGCGTGCGCACACAGACCTTGACCTTGGGGTTATTCAAAATAAGGCAGACCATTGACTTATCTGCTCGCTCTCGGTAGAGCATTGTGAACGCAGTAGTAGCTACAATTTAGTGCTATGCTCAACGAAGAAGGTATGCCACTTTCGAACTTTAAACAGCTACCAGAGAGGAAACCGTAATTACTTGCAGCACGCGGAGCCGGTCACACAAAAGCATCACCAATTAGAAGAGCTAAGTCTCCTAGACCAGCAGCGTGCTGGGGTGTTTTATTAGTAGGATTAGTAGGATTTGTTTTATTAGTAGGATTTGTGCACTAGGGACTATTCGCAATTTTCAATAAGAACCGTTTGAGCTGAGACAAAATACTCAGCTGACGCTAGAGTAAGTAGGATACGGAAGGACAATGAGCACTAAAGCTGGATAATAAGAAAATGTCGTTTTTATGGCGCCGTAAGAGAACTTTCATGGCGCCCTAAGGGAGCCTAATCTGTATTCAGGCACTTCGCAGCTTGATGCAAGGGAGTTACATCCTAAGCTCTATGAAAAGCACGGTACCAAGCCCGCAAAAACGAACGAGTACCGCGCTTTGGGCAGCATGCTAGTGCAAACTTGAAGACATTAGTGTCTACTTGTTAGTGACAACTTTGGCTAAGTAACATTCACTGAGTTCGTCACGCGTACTCATGCAAAGAGCTCACACATGAGCAGCAAGAAATTGACGTTAGCTGGGACCAAGGAAAACGTGACCGGATGTGACAAAGGAAAAACGGGACACTCATATTGCTTGGTAGAGACTCGAGAGACGCACGCAGTTTGTCGCACGCAGTGACCTCAGCAAGAAGCTAGACTTTCGGCGTACGCGAGCTGAAGGTTCCATCGCCAGAGGATTTCAACTTGGTGAGATTGGGTGCAACATAGCGAGATACCGAGGAGATGGTGGTGCGCGTGAGCAGCGTGGCTGGCGAAGCTAAGCAGTCGCGCCTCTGCTTGATGCTTGGCCTCCTCGAAGCATGGCCGTCCGACCGACTGCGAACGAATCTCTGGAAGCACTCGATGTGAAGCAGCTGCTCAATGTGAAGGCTCCGCTCATCGATCACGTGCCTCGGGCGGAGCATGCGCTGTACGTGTTCGCAGAGATAGTTCCCATGCAGCTGGACACCCGCTATATCAAATCTTTCTGACGCTTACTGCCACCGATCATCAGGTCAGACCTTACAAAGACCCATTCCTGGCAGTAGCGGGAAGCAGCAACCAATTTTTAGTGACACATACGAAATCGCAAAGTAGCATAATAGAGATCTCCAACGAGAAACTAGAAAGCCTTAATGATAATAATAGGTTTGTTATAGTTCCCTCAGAGAGCTCAATCTCGTTCTAGGCACTTTACATTTGCTGCTAAGGAAGCATGATCGAATGGTTGGTGGTAGCATGCCCAATGACAACAAGCATATCGTGGATAGAAGAGGCATGCACAGGATCAGCATGCAAATATTGTTAGTGGCAGCATGCATACATAGTGCCAGCACTCGTAAGCACACAATGGACGAATCACATGGATTTACAAAATAAATTCTGCGATAAATAGATGCGTTTTAGCTTCTTTTTAAATGTGGTCAATTCAAGGGATGTCATGTCACCTTCGGAAGTTAGTTCCTGGCTTTAGGACCATACGAACTAAAGCCTCGGTCTCCAAAGGATTTGAGAATCATACGAGGTATATGAAGACGATTAAACTCCGAAAACTGGGTGGTACGATACTTAGCTTGGTGGGGTAATAAATCTGATAGGTAGGCTGGAGCCGAAAAGCAAAGGGACTTAAAAATGAGTAATGGAACCTTGAAAGCGATGTGCTGCTTTACCGGGAGCCAGTGCCTTATCCATTCCATTTTCGCCACAGCTCTGCGACTGGTGTGCTGCCCTCACATGTGACTAGACACCGCCCAACTGATGCAGCAGCTCGATGTGACTCGTGCTAGCACCAAAACGAACGCGGGCTTCTTTGGTTGTGCGCATGGAACCGTTGGTGTGTATTCGGAGGCGGCATTGCAAACGTGCCGACCTGTGTGGCATTAATCCGCCGGTCTGGCAGCAGCAGGTCTGGCTCGGCTTGGCTTAACACTCTCACCGGTTATTGGTTAATAGCCGAGAGCCATTACATAGCGGCAGGCCTCGGTCTCGATTGGCAATGCGAATAGAGCAGCTGTAGCAAGATGTCGTGCGACAATTAGTCGCGCGTGTGAACTCGCAGCAGAGGTGATGAAGGTTCACCTGCCAGCATTCGAAAGATTAATGGTTGGGACGCGATCTGGGGTTCGGAATGGAAAATGGCAGCGAACACTAGTTCCTGCCACTTGAGTTCCTGCCTGAGAGCTTAAGTCGGATGCAATTGAAGTGGACTCTGTTGTCAAAAGTCAGCCTGGGTGGCAGCTCTCCTCCAGCCCTCAATATGGCGGTGCACGCTCGAAGACTGACGCTCATCGTACCGAGCAGCAGAGTAACAGGGTTGAGTCAACGGCACTGCAGTCTCGTTAAAAAACAGCACGTCCAGCAGCTGAAAGCTATTGCGGCTGTGGCTTTTGCAACAAAAAGTACAAAGCTGAGGTCAGCTTACAGTAATTGATGACCTGCTAAACTGCCACATTATTCGGATTGCGGCAACTTGGTCTGTGAAACTAGATGAGCACGTTCAATTCATAGCTTTTGCTTTGCTCCGATGAGCCGATGCATGAATATCGATCAAAGCCTACTATTCTAGCTTAACTCTGTTCTCATAAATCTTCACATAGTATATCTTTGCGCTTTGCCCAACGCTTTTTATCTTGCTGCTTTAAAAAAATAGAGTTGATAGTCCGTGATAAGGAAAAAAAATGAACCTTAAATCCTAGAGTTCTCCGGATATGCGATCTAGTAGTACAGCGAGTCGCATTATCTTGCTGAATTTTTGTATCACCGTCAGTAACTCCACAAAGTCATAAAGACCATGTGGGTGTTACGCAGGAGAGTTTTGTATAGCACACTCACAGCCTAAGCGGCTTTCGGTACGCATTCGGTAGCCAACAGACTTCGTCTCACGCAACAAAGAGAAAGTGGGAAGCATAGCAGAGTTAGGAGAGCAGTTGAGGTAGTGAGTAGCATAGAAGTAGCAGTTCAGGACCGCTGAAAAAGATGTGCCATAGTCGGCAGTTGGAGAGTAGATGCCGTTGCGTAAGAATTGTGGAAGCGAGTTCCACAGTCTAGGACCTGCAGAGCTAAGGCTTCTGTCGCCGACGGTCTTTAAGCGGAGGAATGGAACAGCTAATTTATTGTCCACACAGGACCTGAGGGCGCGAACAGGCTGAAACTGATGCAGCAGTTCAGCTGGTACGAAGGAGCTAAGCCGTGGCGGGCCTTGTGGGTCAGCGTAAGAACTTTGCTCTGTATCCTTTGCTCAACCGGCAAACATCCTAGCTCTTTCAGCAGTGGTCACACGTGCTCAAACCGCTGGGACTTGAAGACCAGCCTTGCAGCCATATTCATAGTCAGTTGCAGTGGCCTTAGAGCTTTCTTTGGCAGCCCAGCCAAAAGGGAATTGCAATAATCAAGCCGAGACAGAACTAAAGAGCTAGTTAAATTTTTTACAAGCCACTGTGTGAGACAGCTCCTAGTCTTGGATAGGGGTCGGATGTGATGGCTAGCTGTAGAGGCAGTCTTCTGAATGAAGCTTTTGAAATTGAGGCAGCTGTCGAACACGACACCTAGATTACGAGCACGTGGTGAAGGTCGCACAATAGCCTCACCTATTAGAATAGCAAAGCCTTTTAATCCAGCTACACGCTTAGGGTGTCCTATGAGCAGCAGTTTGGTTTTATCGTCATATAATTGAATGACTGACCTGCCGCGCTGCTTTGTTGCAGTAAGACTCCCCGAGTATTTTCATATAGACTCTAGATGTGCTCATCAGATAGGCACGCATACGGTTGCTGTTTGTGAAAGTAGTGCAGCGGTAATATTTTTGGCATATTTTTGCCTTTTCGACTCAGTCTGTCTGTCGGGTCAAGCCTCGTGAGGGTTAGCAGGGCGGGATAGGTTCGTTGTTAGCATGGCAGTCAATTTCCATAGCGTCTTTTGCGAAGTGTATGACTCTGTTACTCATCTATTGCCTACACGAGGCACCAATTAGGAAAGATCCCGAAAGTAAACTGCGAATTCTCAGTCTCCCAAAGCTAGCTAGTCAGATAATGGCTCGAAGCTAATGCCAAGCGGCTCACCTTGTTCACGCCCCATGTCGTCTTACGAAAAGTTGCCGGCGATCAACTTAATTGCAAGTCTTCTGAATTATGTCTTCCCTTGCAAGACTAAGCTTTCGGCGAAATCTCCGAGCCTTGAAAGGAGCACTCGAAATAGGCATCCACGAAGTGGCACGCCATTCCCGAGACGTCTTCGTTATGCATATCGTGCTTGGCAAGTAGCCTGGGGCCTTCACTTAACCTTGCCTGATTGCTTTTGTCCGAATTTCGAATATTCTCGAATAGTGGCTCGAGCACTGCATGAGAGTGCAGCTTCTAGACGGAAGACCTGGGTTCAGTTTGGTGACTTTGAGATGCATATGCATGAATATAATGGAAACCTAGGGCCGGTCAGTGAGGCTTACAAATCCGACTCGGAGAACGTACTGCACACCTACGTGTCAGACACCTGCGGATCTTGGCATCGCCAATGCAGCACAGAAGCGTTTACGTATATATACTGTGTCCACGCAGCAGCCACTCAGATTTTGGGTAGTTTCTCTAGCGAAATCCCCCGATTGACCTACTCACTTGAATTGCGACGAAGTGCCAAATGTTCGATGCGAGCGCTGCTGAGAAGTAGACTGTTCCATAGCCGTAGCTGTGCTTGTAGATCATTCGCAGCCCTTTTTCTTCTGCAGCAACATCGAAGATCGTACGATTGTCCCGCGTGGATCTCTTGGCCGCGATTGTTCTAAAAGAAAAATCGCGCCAACGAGCTATAAACCACATGCGAAAATTACATCTATCCCATGGCAGTAATGTGACCTTGCACGTCAGCGTCCAAGCTCAACGTCCGTGCTGCGTAGGTCGATGCCTCTTAGCAAAAGCGAGCCGCACATCGTTGCCAGCAGCAAGGTGGAGCGCTTAGCGGGCGATAAGATTTATGACCAACCCCTTTGTGCTGACTGCTACAGCGAAAGATGTTATCGTCAGAAGGTTAAGCACTTAGGTACCAGTTATAAAGTTGATCTCGTGCACGGCTAGTTAGACCCAAGGAAACAACTGTTCATGGCTCAGGATTGAAAAAGATCCTTTCCAGAGGGCCGAGCGTAGTCCAAATAGGGTCCTTCTTAAGACGTTTCCGCTGGCATAAGACAAAAAATTAGCTTGATAAGTGAGCGTATCCTCATCATGAATACACTGCGACTATAAACAGCCGTATTAAAATAATGTCTGACAGCAATCTTTCCGATCTGAGAACGCGATCTTTAGATAAACAGCCGTGAAAAAATCATTTACTTATAATGTATTATTTAATTCATTTATTTAATTATTTAATTTTAATTGCTTCATTTAATCACTTCATAGCACAAGCTGCGCCAGAAATTAAGGCACGGAGCTAAAAAGGAATATGCCATTCAGATACTAGCCTTTCGAGTACCGATATCATATGTGACCTGTACTACTTGGACTTAGCAGCTTCTCGCTTTTACCAACAACACCAGGTGACCGTGCTCGGCCTCTCCTGGTTCGTAGCATCAGCACTTCGTGCGGCGAATTTCTAATCCAAAGGAAGCACTGATGTTCGGTGAGAGCCAAACGAGATTTAGATGATCTCACCCATTGCAACCTGGCCTCAGCATAAGCCAGCCGGTAAGAGTGAAGGAAGAGCGGCTTCCAAGCGACACGTCCGACGCAACGAGAGGCAACGCCAAGTGACAGCCGTCGTTGAAGTCAACCTGACTTTGACCGTCGGCAGTGACACTCGTCGCACAGCTGCCGTATTTCGGGGCCACGAGCAGACTGGTGTAGTATCCGCCGGCCAGTGGTCCATACAGTGTTCCGAACGGGCACGTCTGGTTGCACAGGTCAAGGACGCAGGTGCTAATCGAAGCGGGCATAGCCCAGCTCCTGCAGTAATTGCTCGGCACCGGCTGTCCGCAAGTGACCGTTGCAGGAGAAGATGTACTGCTGACTACTTCGAGGCTCGATTGCCGAGCGATATTTACTAGTGGCGGAAAATATCCAGAGCCATCAAGTGTTGTGACGCACGTTGCCGCGATAATATACACCAGAACCACTGACGTGTTACGCGCCATCAAATGGCACCACCTGTAACAAACCTATAAGCACTACGTTTGCAATTGCACTGCGCTGTCGAGTGCTTCGCTAGCCCCATTAAACAAAAGCATACTTAAAGCATCGTAGCTGTATGAAAAATATAAATCTCTAACACGCAACAGAGTGATCGACTTCAGTCAAACTTAACGTAACGTCTTTGCAAGCATACAAGATTCAAGAGTTCGTTCGTTTTCATCTATTCAATGGTGAGTGAATTCATTTCTTCCGAAGATGAGAACTAGAGCAACTAAACATCTGCATCTGAATGTGAAGCACGATGCGAATGTGAAGCATCTGGATGCAGACTCATTTCTCTTAGGGTGCTCTACAACTGAGATATCTAATTTTACTTTCATGCTCTATTTTAATTCGTCTGTCCGCAATTATTTGCTTTAGATGCGGCGAGACTTGAAAAAGTACTCACCGCTTTCAAGTAACGCCCGCTGTACTTGCGAGTGAGTTATTGCAAGACATAAGCGATGCCTGGAATTGCACTTATCTCTACGTAGTATTAGCGAAGCTGGTCATCGGCAAAGTTTTACTGTGCGAGGGAATGAGTGCGGAAGGAAATAGAGTGCTTTTAGAGTGCGAGAGAAATGCGGACCAGGACAGAGAAACAGCGTGAGAGTGGCGCCAAATGAAAACGAACGAAATCTCGAAATTTTTCACAACCTGAGAGAACTGCAGCGTTCATCTTGAAATCTACTCATAGTGATCAGAATATTTTGTATAGTCAACATCGGCAGGAAAGCCGAACTTTGGAGGCTCATTTAAAGAGGAAAGTCTACTCTCACTTGGAGCAATTTACTAACCAACGCCCCAAGCAACCGGCAAAGACAACAAATTCGCAGACGCCAAAAGGCAGTTTCTGATGATGATTATAATTCATTTGCATAGCGCCCTACGAGAACTTGATCGCGATTTGGGCGCTTTACATGTGCCGCTGGGCTCGAGCCCATGGCCTCGGTTTTCAAATGCAAATCATCTTCATCAGCTCGGTCGTTAAAGGCACCTGACAAATTTTGCACCTTAACAGCTGGGCCAATAATTACAAGGGATGGCAAGGGACAGGCGCCAAGTTCTGGAATGGCGCACACGGAGGCGGAGTCAGAATGTTAACAAATGTGAGCAAGACCCGAACGATTTTATGCAGAGGATAAGACCCAAGACGATTGTGCAATTATCATAGAAAATAATCGCTAATAAATAATCGAAATAAGCGCTAATTCGACGTGAACTCGGTGGCTACTTGTCGAGTAGTGAGTAGGATGTCATTTTGTCGTTGGTGACGGTCGGGGATATAGGAATGAGGGGTGGCCTAGGTCGCGGCAATGCTACAAGAATAACAATGCTCCTTATCCTCCCCCTTGGCTCAGCCACTGAGAGTGTAATGCTACTGCAGAAACGGGATGGCGAGGTAGTAGTCTATCGAGTCATGCTCTGTCCACGAGAAAACAGTTCACAGGAGTCGAGACGCGCGAGTAGTAGCGCGAGTAGTAGTAGTAATAACATTAAACAACTGGCAAGTAAGAGAAAGAGAAAGCTCGAGCTAGCAACTAGATCTTGCGTCTGGGTCTTAGCCCAAAGGTAGGGTGCCCGCGCTTCACGATCCAGGTTATGGGTTTGAGTACTGCAGTGGACGATCCTTACTTTTCCCCTGCAAGCGGTGGTGGCAGCAGCTTAAGCTGTTCTGCCGCCACGCATACAAGCTGCTATATAAGCCCTGACTTGTTCTTAGCTGTCGCGCCCACAGACGTGGCTGGGTGCTTTTGTTAGAGGCGCGGGCTTTGCCGTCACCAGTCGAACCCCGTCACGAGTTCACTGGGCTTTCGTCCGTTGAATGCGCTAGGTCTTTTCAATTGGGCGCAATCAATGCAATCCTCGAGATAACTTGCGGCTTCAAGAAGTGCATTTGTCGAGAAAGCTTTTCAGGAGATCAGCGTATTAAGGCGATGCAATCCACTGATTGTCGCAAGAAATGCGTCGTATGTGCGCGGCCTCCTTGACCACATCGCTTAAAAAATGCACCAGCTTGTTATGTATCGGGAACCGGAAGGAAGAATGTCTTTTTGGCCACGAGAGTTGAAGTCGTGACGTTCGACGCCAAACGCTATCCATGTAGCTACCCGCTGGCAGCGAGGTGGGTGGCTTTTATCACCGAACAGGCACAGGTGACAGTCGCATGAGATCGGCTGGGCGTTAGGCACTTTACCTTAAGAGAGCAGCATTTGAAGTAACTGACTCGCCGAGCAGCACGGTAATAATCTAGGCTCGTATTTGGAGAAGATCCGACTCAGAGGCAAGGCAAGGCTCCTTCGTTATGAATTTAGGAGATCGCGAGATATGCAAAGGCTGAATGTGCGACCGCCTCCCTGCCGATGACAGCCAGGCTAGCTTGAGGAGGAAATTCAATCTTTAAGGATTCATTTTAAAAAAAGGGCCTGGTTTGCCTCAAAAGATTCTTTTGACATTTTAGACGAGAGGAGAGAGGATCGAATCGTGAAAGAATAACTAGCGTGCATTATGTACTGCGCTTCGCAGTGCATTTCGTTTCTCGCGGATCAGGCAAAGCCAAAATAGTATGCAAACTAAAAAAGTATCTACCATCTCTTAAAACGGATATCTAGTCAAGCAAATCGAGTGCTTAATGCGATGGCATTCGCACCTAGTTCATGCAACACTATCATCAAACCAGATCGTAACTTCAAATAACAAGGACAACCATCACGACACTATGCCGCCGAATCAGAAGCCGTGAAGGGCAATGTGAAATGATGGAGCACCATGAATCGCCACGCCTGGGTAAAGAAAATTGTTATTACGAATATTTTAAATATTTGCAATTTTTCACTAACCAATTGGCGTGCTCCTTTTTCAGCATACAGTGTCCGAAGTTCCTCGTACGAGATTTAGTTCTCTTAGGGCAACATATAAACCATACATATATTTTGTGGACCTAATTATATTAGTTTTTATCCTTTTCATATTCAATGTACTAGAGCCCTGCGCCGGTCTAACATATTCATATGAAGTTCGCCATATTTAGTTTCTCAGAGAAGAAAAATAAAATTAATGCGCATAGAGTATTTTCAATGTGTATAGCACACTCAAAGTCAATAGGCAGCCAAAAAGCTTCACCTCCTCACAATAAAAAGAGAAATAGAGAAGCACAGATGAGTCAGGAGAGCAGTTAAGGTAGTGAGTAGCCTAAAAGTAGCATCTCAGGACCTCTGGAAAGGATGCACCATAGTCGGCAGCAGGAGAGCATATGCCGTTGCGTAAACAATTGTGGAAATGAGTTCATAAAAATAATACACTTGATAAAGCACCCTCAGAGAACTCAACCTCTCACTAGTCACTTTACATCTGCTGGTTTCACAGTCTAGGACCTGCGGAGTAAAATAATTTAAAGAAGTCATTTTAGCACAAGCTTTTACTGACAAACTTGAAAGACGCAAATGGCAGTCATCAAATCTTCACCGACCATCCTTTCAGCCTACTGATTAGCGTTGGCCTGCTTGCAAGCTTAATAGCCACATCGCATGCATTTCCTCACAACGAAGTCTTCAGTTATGATAGAATCCTGAAGTCAACGCCTTTCATAAGGATGGGATCTCTATGCCCAATAACACAGTGCTAATGTGATTTTCGGAATATTATTACGATTTCATCGTTCGATCGGATACACTGATGGGCACTTTTCCCATGCTCTCAGAGCTCATCATCAGAATGCAGCACGACGAAATCACGTCACCTTGGAATGTAAGCTACCTTAAAGACTTCAGCTAATGGTTAATTCAACGTTGACGTACCTTAGTGAGCTCGTGGTAGCTCAGTTAAGAGTGAGTCACCTACTCTTTGAGCTGCTACTTTGAGTTGCTGCCGTTTTGCGTAACATCAGCAACTAAGTAGTCCTGCCACTCAGGGTCCAGACCGCTGCAGTTTCATTGTAGCTATTTGCGGTCACAGCTACTGCGCATATGAGGCACACTTTCATGTCTCACGGCTTTAATATGACTCGTCAAACTAAGCTCCGTTGACTTCGCCCTCGTGAGCCTCAAACCACCACGAGCTAAGCATGCAAGCTTCAATGACTACGACCGTGTGTTAAACTCAGATAGCACATACAGAGCGGTCAATCTGTTTCTCAGAACCAAATATTTAGCTTAGGAAAGGGTGGAGGTACTTCGCGACTTTATGGCTGCCTGACGTCGCGCCTACCGAGAGTAAATACTCGCGGTAAAACTACCGTCCCCGTCGCTACAGGCTTCGCCAGTTAAGGGACGTAATAGCCGCGGTCTCCGTGGCTATGAACAGTCGCAGCCCCCAGCGCGAAATTGAAAGCACAATCCGAAAATTTTCCCGTAGAGCATATAGCTGGCAAATACGAATTACACTGCTGATGAAAAGTTGGCATGCGATTGATTGCCCAGAGACAGAATTCGCTGAGCAAGCGTACCATTCACGGCGGTGGACCTCAATAGTTCGTAGACGCGGATGTCGTCAAAGGTGATAAAAGCCATTGGCAAAGCTGCAGCTAACTTGAAGAAACAGCACCGCTACGCTGCAGCATGGTTCAAACGACCTCTGGGTCGTTTGAACTGCGGTCACGGAGCGGCAGCTCGACGCATGCATTCAAACCGTTTAGTTGAATGCCCATCGATTGATGTACAGCTGAGCTGAATGAGTCACAGAAACTACGCTACAAAGCCCTTTTTCATTAAATAAGTGCCAGGCTATTGTGTGCCGAGTCCCGGCAATCGATTCGCATCTGAACGAACGAGCAGCCGACAGCGTAAACTCTACGAAGCTGCTCGCTGAAGCAAGGCGAAGGCCGAACAAAATTGTTCCGGTTCCGGCGTGGCAGCGACTTCTGCTTCGCTCCGGCGTAGCTAGCGCTGCCCGAGGCAGCGCGCTAAGTCATGCGCGTGTGCAAAGCGCGGCCACTTGCAGCCGTATTAGCAGCGTCACTACGCTAATAAATCGCGCCGTATGACATGAGCGGACGCCTATCGTCCGGCGGCGGTTCGGAACTGGCTGCCGCGGCAGACTACGGCGAACTGCTAGTCTCTGTTTTGCTTTGCATCGTCTGCTGCCTGGCGGTTATACTGTCTAGGAGGTTGGTCTGAAGTCTGCGGCTCTGGTGGCAACGGCGCAAACTGCCGGGAAACGCGAGACGCGCCGAGGAGAAGCTGCACCAGCACCGGTCCAAGTCTTGACTCTCTCGTGCTTGCAGGGGCAACTGGCGCAGCGGGGGCATCGCTTCGCTCGGCGGTGGCGGCGGCGGCGACGATGCTGACCGCAGCGTCACGCTCGTTCACGCGACCGAGGTTGAAATGACCCGGTGGCATAGCCCATTTCTCGTGAAGCTAGCAGAGAATAAAGTATCTTCGCTGCAAGGCAAGTACCGACGCATCGCTGCGTGCCTGCCTGCCGAGCCGACGGGCGAGTTTTCGTGGCAGTCGGCCGCTTCGGCTTCCGTCGTCTGCTTAGTCTGTATGCGTCTTCCCGTGTCTGCCTGTCCAGTCTCCGTATATGCGAGCCGACAACGAATTTCTTGTTACTCTCAGCAGGAAGCACGATAACGCAGCTGTACGTGCAAGTGCCACTATCCGTTAGCACGTAATGGTGCATTGTAAAAGGTTTTAGTCGATTGTTTTAATGTCCTGCTGCTGCTGCTGCACTCTTTTCAAGGAATTAGCTAGTTCTCGACTTCCTGAAGAACTCAAATGCTGCCATGTCTCTGTATCTGCCCCAGTCTGTGTCTCTGTGAGTATTTTGTGTGTGCTCATGTTTCCTTCGCTATAAATAAAGAAATAAATTAAATTAATTTGTATAATGCCCTAAGAGAGCTTAACTCTATTCAGGAACTTCTCACATGCCACGGGTCTCGAGCCCAGGACCTCGGCCAGACTTTATTCTGGGCGCAAGCACCTTAACTACGTGTCTCGCCTTTACTCAATAACCTGAGTAAAGGCACGATATAGAGCAATGATGTGACGTTGCTAAAACAATCGTTGCATCGACTAAGCTCTGGTTGGCATAGCACTGGTCATTCCCACTTCAGGTACTTTTACACTGTAGGATATGTAATGTGGCACGACTTGAATTTGTGGCAGCTTCGGCAACACTCTTCCCGATATATGTAAAGGTTAAACTGACGGTGGGTTGAAGGTACTGCCATTAAGATGGTGATACTTGGCTGGGTTTCAGACGGTTTTCTCCGTGAGATTAAATGTACAGTTAAACTATAGAATTGTATGTATAGTTACAGAGGTATAGTTAAACAGTTAGATTCCGAAAAGTGGGTGGTACGATGCTTAGCCTGGTGTGGTAGTGGATCTGGTAGGTAGGCTGGAGCCAAATAACGAAGGGACCTGAAAGTGAGTGACAAACCTTGAAGTCGATGCGTTGCTTGATTTAGACCAATGCAGGTCGGCGAGAAGTGGTGGGATGTGGCAACTGCTACGCTCACGACAGACAAGCCTAGCTGCAGAGGTTTGCACCAGCAGTATGCGTCTGAGTGCACAGGCCGGTAGGCCAGCAAGCAGTGAGTTACAGAAGTCAAGACCGGATTCACAAATGTATGGACCAATTTAGATGTGACATCCCTGTCAAAGCAAACCCAAACTTCAGCGTTGTCATATAGCTGAAAGTAGGCAGACTTGACTGTGGAGCTAATGTGGTCGTCCAATGAAAGGTCACTTTGGAACACGACACGTAATCTCGATCCAGGTGATTCTCATATGCCTAAGGGGTCCAGCCCATGACCTTCGTGGTTGAAGGTGAGTACCTTACCCCTCGACCAAAACAGGGCACCAATCTCTTATATTGCAATAATATAAACTGTTTTTATGGGACCTGTACTGTTATGCTTCAATGGATACTACTCTATAGTGTTGTGGCTTCCTAGCCTTTACTAATTCTGGTGGTGGCACAGCGTATGCTATATATCTGAACCTGACATTCCACCCCTCTGCCTAGCAGCAAAACAGGAAATTGCAAAATATGAATATCCTTACTTCCGAGGCAATTTCTTTGTGGAGCAATAGCTTTCTCTGTTTATTTATAGCCTGAGTGATTAGGAAAGAACACTTTGTGACAAAGGAAAAATAAATAGAAATCTTTTACCTAGTGTAATAAAAATACAACTTTTGTGTCACGCCCTAGGCCTAGGAGAACTCAATCTCTTAATGGGCACTTTAATTTGCCTGGAAAGGAAGCGCATTGATTGGTTGATGGTAACATGTACAGTGTTAGCAGACATAAGCGCACAAAGCAAAATGCACACCGACCCAACTTCAGTCGTGAGTGAGTTCAAGGCTTGGGAGCGTACGAGCTAAAGGCACGGTCTCTAAAAGTATATGAGATTAGATATATAAGCTTTTGTAAAGAGCTCAATGGGAACCAAAGCTTCATCTGCCGTTTTACAATTCCCCATAAGAAAAGCAAAACTATGTTGAATCTAGGTCCAGACCGCATTCATGTCGTTGAACCGGCATTCGAAAGTTAAGGCTTCGTGGGAGCTGATGGGTGTAACCCGACAGCTGCAAAAGATGGCCTTCTAGGAAGCTGCAAGACAGATGGCCCACAGCTCGACTTCAAGATTGAGGGCAGGCGTTTGACTAGCTAGCAAAGTCGGGCATTGGCTCCCAGCTGTGCCAAATGCAAAGAAGGGCTGGCAGCAGGTGGTTTCCTATTCCTCGCTATGAGTACGAGTTGCTGGTCACTCTTTTTCACAAACGCTCCCGTTTACTGTTGCTTCTCGGGGATTTCAGGCAGTTGTAAAACTTCTAGATGGTGGTTTTTGATTCTATTAGTAACCTATGTGAAACATTTTCTGTAAATAGTTATTGAGAGAGGACAATTCATACAAAGCACTTAATGTAAGGAAAAGGTTAGTTTAAGCATAAATGTAGTCCAGTCAAAGGATTCTATAAGGTCAGTCGGGAGTAAGTTCCACGCTGAGGGATCTTGCTAACTGACGTGCGGCTCCATTCCTAGGCTGCGACAGCTTTTCAGCATTGGTTTGGATGTCAAGCAACCTTCTTTGGAATGCAGACCTAGGTAAAGTCTCTCTGCTTGTTTTTCCTTATCTTTTGGTTGCGTTTGCATCTATGGATCACCAGTCCTTCTCGAGCGCCTCTCATCTCTCATGGGCATCACTGGCGAAGCACCACGATAGCTCTGATTCTATCTCAGTGGGAGACTCCAAAGGATATATGTGAACAGAGAAAGGTCTTCCGAGGAACCACTGAAGTACGGGGTACCTCTGGGCTCTGTGCTTGGTCTGCTTCTTTTCACAGCTTTTATTCTGCCTCTTGCCGATGTGATTCCAAGCACAATCTAAGCTTTCAATTCTATGCAGATGACACTCAGTTGTACTTTTTCTTTGATCTCTCCCAGTGGTCCTGACCGTCGATTTATTTAAACTTGCTTGCTGCACCTATTGCTGACATCTGCTCATGTATGGCAGTGAACTTTCTCCAATTAAATGACGATAAAACCAACTTACTAGTTGTGGGCAAACCAAGTGTGACTCGGAAATTGGAAAGCTTAGTGCTCAAAATTGGCTCTGCCAGCATGGCTCCGGTTGTATCTGCACGAAATCCTGATGTCCTGTTCCTAATAGCAATGTACTAAATGACCACACGAGCTCAATAGTCAAATATGCCTACTTTCAGCTACGAAACATTGCTAAAGTTTGGGCTTGCTTTGACAGGAATGCTACATCGAAATTGGTCCATTCATTTTGTACATCCTATCTCGACTTCTGTAACTCACTGCTTGCTGGTTTACTAGCCTGTGCAAGCAGGCACTTACAGTTGGTGCGCAACTCTGCAGCTAGGTTGTCTGTTGTGAGCAGCGAAGTTACATCACACCACTTCCGGCCGACCTACTGTGGCTCATAGTCAAGCAGGGTATCGACCTGAAGGTTCTCCCCCTCTTCTTGTAGGTTCCTTTATTCTCTGCTTCAGTCTACCTATCCGACTACTCTCCCCACCAGGCTAGGCATTATGCAGCTTACTGTTCTTGATCGGATCGCTTAGCTATACTTCGTATGAGCCTCAAATCCTTTGCAGACCGTACCTTTAGTTGGTATGCTTCCAAAGCCTGGATCTGACTCCCGACTGACGTTACGACATTCCCTGACTCCCAATCATTTTAAGCTTTGTATTAATACATTCCACTAAAGTAAACAGAAGTATACAACGAATTCAATTAGTTTCATTAATGTATTCCCATCTATAACTCCACAAAGACTAAGTGAGTGTTATGAGGAGAGATTTCTATAGCACATTCAAAGACTATATGGCTGTCAATATCCATTCGGTAGCCAACCGACTTTGCCTCACGAAACAAAAAGAAAATGAGAAGCATAGCTGAGTCAGGGAGAGCAGTTAAGAATGTGAGTAGCGGGGACGTAGCAGCTCAGGACTGCTGGAAAGGATGTGCTGCAGTCGACAGCAGGAAATTAGTCGTTGCTTAAGAATCGTGGAAGCGAGTTCCAAATTCTAGGATCTGCAGAGCTAAAGCTTCTGTCGCCAACGGTTTTCAGGAGAAGAAATGAAACAGCTAATAAATTGTCAGTGGAGGACCTGAGGGCACGAGAAGGCTAAAACTGGTGCAGCAGTTCAGGTATGTAAGTATAAACGAACCCATGGCTGGCTTTGTGGGTCTGCTAAAGAACTCTACCATGTATCCTGGGATCAGTCGGCAGCTACCCAAACTCTTTCTGCAAACGAGACACATGGTCAAACCTCTGGGATTTGTGAACTTGCAGCCATATTCATGACCAGCTGCAGTGGCCTAATGGCTTTTTTCGGTTGTCCAGCCTAAATGGAATGGCAATAATTTAGCTCAGACTGAACAAATGGGCTAGTTACTTTTTGCAAGCCACCGCGGTAGACGGTCCCTAATCTTAGAAAGGGATTGTACCTGATGGGTAGCTGTGGAGGCAATCTTCTTGATGATGCTTTCAAAATTTAGGCAACTGCGAACAACCTCATCTAAATTCTGAGTACACAGTGGCGGATGCACAACCACCACTTGTTAGAAGAGCAAAGTCTTCTTAGTCCAGCCACTCGCTTGGGGTTTCGTATGAGTAGCAGTTCTGTTCTATCGTCATTTAGTTTAAATAAATTTGCCTACATCCAGGATCGAATGTCTGCAAGGAAAGCATTCAGTTTATCAGTCACTGCAGCATATTCCGAGGGTTTAAAGAAAAAATACAACTGAATATCGTCGGCATAAAAGTGATAGCCGATTCAATAGGCCCGACTCACTGTTCCCAGAGGTTAAGTATAAATAGAGAACATAAAGGAACCGAGGACAGACCCTTTCCACAGGTAGCTGGTCTTGTGGATGAGGCCTGATCCCCACACGACACGGTTGAACACGATCGGACAAGTATGATTTGAACCACACCAGTGCCTCGTCTGCCAGATCGATCGTGTTTCTAAATCTTTCAATTGGGATATCGTGATCAATAGTGTCAAAAGCATCTGATTGATCCAGCATCTGCCATGCTGGATCTATCAGATGCTTTTGAGAGGGCTATGACATTCCTGTCATCGTTGCTGCACAGGATGTCATGTGTTACATGGAGGAGAGTATTTTCAGTGGACTAGAGTACTTTTCAATGTGTACTACAAGCTGCTTAGCAACCATTTTTTTGATAATCATAAAAAAGAAGTGGAAACTGGGCGATAGTTTGCTAGGACTTCTGAATCCAATCCAGGCTTTTTATGTATCGGTCTGGCTATAGCCAATTTGAGACTTGAGTGCAACTCTGATTTCCAGAGAAGCATTAAAAATCTCGGTTATGGCTGGGCTAGGTTTGTCTGCCAATGAAGACCACAGAGAGGGCGGTATTGGGTCTTCAGGAGACGAGCTCTTTTTACTAGACTTTTTCAAGGTAGCACATCGCATATAGAAACCTCGGTAAATCCCTTAACAGGAAAGTTAAGAAAATACCTATACAATTTGTCCGACAATCAAATACGTGTTCATGGTATCTTTCGAAAGACCAATATGTTAGAACTGGGATCGGAAGTTCTGACGACTTCCACATGAAAACAAATTGGTTATGCAAACCACGTCTACCCCGATGTAAACCGGAAGCAACAAGTCTAAAAATGCAAAATTTACTGATCTCTGCATCATATGCGACTTGTATCCCAACTTGTCGAATCTTGATCGATCGCGATATATGCTTGAAGCTTGTTGAGGTGCATTCTTATGACTTTTATACAACTTCATTTCCAGGGTCGGTTGGTGCCTTGTAAATTATATAACTCGGCTAAAATTTCACGTATCGGAGTGAAATTTGAAATGCATGTTCAGCTCTGCTTGTTTGACCCTAGTCTGGAATATTTTTGATTTTGGTTTGATACATTTGGTTCGGCTCTATACCTATGGTTCTATGTCCACGATAACAGAAAATACCTCCGGGACGTTTGATGACGTATGCAGCCAAATTTATCCATTAATATCTGTTAATTTCTCGGGAGTGAGACCTCTCAGAATGGGCCAGCAAATTTTTTACCGTGTTATGAATCTGTTTTGGATCTGATAGGCAGGACTTCCGTTCTTGAGTTAAAGTAGAATCCCTGGCTTTTCTAAGCTTCTGGGTGTAGACTCGGAGGAAGTCTTTGAAATTGATCGTCGTCAGGCCCAGACTTCTATACGTGGCACTCAAGCCTACGCTTAACATGACTTAGTTTTGAAGTTTTATTTATAAATTAAAAGGAATCTCCGCGACTTTATACACGGACAGAATTTAGCGGAGCATGCTCGTCAAATGCGCCATTTTAAGTGCTATGTTAAGTGCTATGTTCACTGTATCAATGATGGTATCAAGACTATCGGTCGTGTCTGTGTGCAGATAAATAAGACCTACCTCACAAACTGATTTCAAAAGTTTCTTCTTGTCAATGCTTTTAAGTTTTGTTGCAGTACACACTCGACGTTACCCTGAACATACAATTAAACAGGAACAGTAAACAAGACTGAGCAATGATCCGAGATGGTCATCAGGCAAACAATAAGGTCAGTGGGGCAGATATCCATAGTAATGTATCTCCGTCTGTAACTCCACAAAGCCACAAAGACTATGTGGATGTTACACAGGAAGGTTTTTTTTTTAGCAAACAGCCTAAGCAGCTTTTGGTACACATTTGGTAGCCAACAGACTTCGTCTCACGAAACAAAGAGAAAGTGGGAAGCATAGCAGAGTCGGGAGAGCAGTTGAGGTAGTGAGTAGCATGGAAGTAACAGCTCAGGACTGCTGAAAAGGATGTGCCACAGTCGGCAGCAGGAGATTAGTTGTCTTTGCTTAAGAATTGTGAAAGCGAGTTCCGCAGTCTAGGACCTGCAGAGCTAAAGCTTGTGTCGCCAACTGTCTTTAAGCGGAGGAATGGGAAGGAATGCAGAAGAATGGAACAAGCTAATTTATTGTCCACACAGGACCTGAGGGCACGAGGAGGCTGAAACTGGTGCAGCAGTTCAGCTAGGTATGGAGGAGCCAAGCCCTAGGAGCCAAGCGGGGGGGGGGGGCCTTGTGGGTCAGCGTAAGAACTTTGCTCTGTATCCGTTGCTCAACTGGCACCCATCCTTGCTATGTTAGCAAATGAGACACGTGCCCAAAACTCTGGGACTTGAAGACTAGCCTTGCAGCCATATTCATAGTCAGCTGCAGTGGCCTAGTTGCTTTCTTTCGTAGCCCAGCCAAAAGGGAATTACAAAAATCAAGCCGAGACAGAATTGAGGAGCTAGTTAAATTCTTTGCAAGCCACTGTGGAAGACAGCTCCTAATCTTGGATAGGGATCGGACGTGATGGCTAGCTGTAGAAGCAGTCTTCTGACTGAAGCTTTTAAAATTGAGGCAGCTGTCGAAAACGACACCTAAATTTCGATCACGTGGTGATGGTCGCACAACAGCATAACCTTTCAGAAGAGCAAAGCCTTTTAACCCAGCCACACGCTTAGGGTGTCCTATGAGCAGCATTTCTGTTTTATCGTCATTCGGTTTCAAGAAGTTTTCCTACATCCAGGATTGAATGTCGGTAAGGCAAGCATTCAGTTTCTCAGTTGCTGCAGCAGATTCCGACGGTTTGAATGACAAATACAGCTGAGTATTGTCAGCATAAAAGTGATATCGTATTCCATGGGCCTCAATTACTTTTCCCAGAGCTTGAGTATAAATGGAGAACAGCAAGGGACCGAGACGGACCCTTGAGGGACTCCACAGGTGACCCATCTCATGTGAGCAAAATGACCCCCACACGATACGGATTGAACAGGATCAGACAAGTATGATTTAAACCATGCCAGAATGAGCTGACCTGGCTGTTGCTAGGATTGTCCTTGTGAGCGTTGAAGTCTCCTGCAATCACCAACTGCCTGCTACATACCAATATTTTTGTGAGGAACTCCGAAAACTCCTCGATAGACAAGCTTAGACAGACAGGAGGAGGTCTGTAGGTCGCAGCAGTGAGAGGCATGATCTTTGATGAGGATCTGCTTGCAACTGATTTAAACGAAGGTCAATGTGAAAAACCGCAGCTTTCAATAAGTCGAACAATTCGCAAGCAACTTTAGAAACCCTGCTCCTCACCTTGTCAGACCGCATGGACTGAAAGAATGAGATCCCTGGTGGGGTAGTTTCAGATACATAGCCACCAGAGCAGGGCGTCATTCACGTCTCGGTCAGATGAAATGCATCTAGCTTCCAATGGACAGCCTGATCGCAGATAAGTAACCCCTTGGTTTTTAGTGAGCAGACATTTAACTGGCAGAATTTCCGAGGCTGTCCATTAACTGTGTGACGGCGACTAAGTGGCTTGCATCATAGGCAGCATGTAGTCGGCCCGGCAGATGCTGTGCCTACGAATTGAAATGGAGCCTTAGTAATGGTCTACTTTTCACAGCATGCTGAAGCACAGCGAGTAAGCTACTACCACAGTGCTAATCAGCACTTTAAACTTACAGGTCGTAGGTTCGTCAGCCGTGCAGTTGATAGGGCAAACGCAGGATGCAGGTCTGACCAGCTGAAGAAGGCCCGGAGGTACTATGTTGACTTATGGCAACATCGTGCGTTATGCTAAGCAGGTCGTGTTTTGAGTGCCATATCTGAGGCCCAGCTCGTGAACAGTCGTAAGATATCAGCAGAATACCCTAAGATATCCCGAAGAAGTTAGGTAAAGATCTACACTGGGCTTGTGAAGTCGCCCGTGGCTACTCTCTAATAATAATAATAATAATAATGCACTTTATAAAGCGCCCTCAGAGAAGTCAATCTCTTTCTAGGCGCTTTACATTTGCTGCAAAGGGAAACACGATTGAATGGTGAGTAATACAATGTTTCATAAGCAACATGAGTAACATGGTTAGGGGTGACATGCACAGGGTCAGCATGCAAGTGTGGTTAGTGGCAGCATGCACAGTGTCAGCACACATAAGCACATGAAGTACCAATCACTGGGACCCGCTAAATGCTGTTCTAAATGGGTGTATTTTCAAGTTCTTTTTGAATATGGTCGGGGGATGTTCTGACGCAAGTCGGGAGTGAGTTTCAGGCTTCGTGAGCATACGAACTAAATGCACGGTCTCCAAAGGATTTGAGGTTTGTACGAGGTATTGGTAAACTGCTGGATTCCGAAGAGCAGGTGGTACGATGCTTGACCTGGTGGGGGAGTAGATCTGAGAGATAGGCTGGAGCCAAAGAATGAAGTGACCTAAAAGTGAGTGACAAAACCTTTAAGTTGATCTGTTGCTTGACTGGTAGCCAGTGCAGGTCGGTGAGAAGTTGTGTGATGTGGCAACTGCGCTGCTCATGACAGACAAGCCTAGCTGCTGAGTTTTGCACCAGCTGTAATCGCCTGATTACACAAGCCGGTAGGCCAGCAAGCAGTGAGTTACAGAAGTCAAGACGGGATGTCACAAATACATGGACCAACTTAGACGTGGTATTCTTATTTAAGCAAGCCCGAATTTCAGCAATGTTATGTAGCTGAAAGTAGGCAGATTTGACTGTGGAGCTGATGTGGTCGTCTAACGAGAGGTCACTTTGGAGCATGACTCCTAGATTTCTAGCTGATTCAACAGGACATATGCTGGCAGAGCCAATTTTGAGCGTCAGCCTTTCCAGTTTCTGAATCATACTGGGTTTGCCCAAAACTAGTAAGTTAGTTTAATATCGTTTAGTTTTAGAAAATTTGCTGCCATTCATGTGCGGATGTCATCAATACATGCACCAAGTGAGTTGAGAGAATTCGAGGTGCTCGAAGGCTGGGAGGGATTAAAGCAAAGGTACAACTGGGTGTCATCCGCATGAAAGTGAAAGCCTAGATTGTTCTTGGCAATCACATCAGCAAGAGGCAGAGTATAAACCGTGAAAAGAAGCGGACCTAGCATGGAGCCCTGAGGTACCCCATATTTCAGAGGTACCTCGGATGATCTTTGTCCATTCACGTCAATACTCTGGTGTCTCCTGAACCATTGCAGAGCAGTGCCAGTGATGCCCAGGCGAGATGAGAGGCGTTCTAGAAGAACTTTGTGATCGATAGTATCAAAAGCTGCCGAAGGATCGAGCAAAACAAGCAGTGACACTCTACTTATGTCTGCATTCCCAAGTAGGTCGTTGTACACCCTAAGCAATGCTGACTCTCTGGAGTGATTAGCTCTTAAGCCAGACTGGAACTTACTAGCAAAGTTTGGGGGAGGAAGTGATACTAAATGGAACCAATCTTGAGGTCTTCAAACTGAAGGTTTGCCCATAACTATTACTTTGGTCTTTTTATTTGCTAGGTACAGAGAAGGTAGTGGCTTTCCACGGGGGAATGTCGTCAACGCTGGCTGCAAGGCATTATGTTATTTGAATGCTGAGCAAGGCTTCACATGATCAAAGGATCAAAGGTTGTGCCGAGTTTCATTGGCCGAAAGACATGAAAGCCGATCTTGTGTTTGATGCTGATGAAGCTGGCCGTAGGGAGAGCATGGAGAGCATGAAAAGAAGGCAACAAAACAAACAAACAACAAAAACAAGAAACAGAAACCTGAGGCATTAAACCCCGTGCATTAAAGGCTCTACGGACAATCGGCCGTCATTTGCATCTTCACTCCGAATCTCACTGAGGTCGAACCTAACCCAGCTTACACTCGGTCAGTGATATCTCGCCGTGTCGAGATGTGCTCTACAAGGATCTGGTGGTCAATTGTATCGAACGCAGCAGAGAGATATGGGAGAACTAGAGAGGTATTAATCTTGTCAGCATTATTCGGAGAGATTTTGTCAACTGGAAGCAGATCAGATTCTGTGGAGTGATGAGCTATACATCCGTATTGGGCTTTGCTATCAAGATCTGATGAGCTGATGTAATTGTTTCTCTCCTGGGCCACCACTCGTTCAACTGTCGTGGATGACAACCGCAGAAGGGAGACTGGATGAAAGGTACTTATGTTATCATAATCCAGTTCTGCTTTTAATGAGTTTCCGGACAATAGGTGTTTGCAGAGCTGCAAGGTCTTTAGGATAACCACGAGCATATTTACAGTATTTGTGCTGGTGAGCAGCAGCAGCAGCAGCAGGTCTTTGCATTTAATAAGGAAAACTACATGGGCAGAATGAAGAGGACTGGTCTTTTGCAGACAAATTTAGGGATGATTTAAATAGAGACAGGCCTGAAGGCAAGAGAGAATGAGAGCAGATGGATGTGAGATTGTAGCCTTGAAAGGAAGACTGCATGGGCCGAGTCAAGTTCCTAATCTGTTCTATTTGACATGCAAATTGGGATTTCTTTGCACTATAAGCAGTTAAGAAGGCTATCATTGCTGCAAAGTTTTCTACAAGCTGCAGTCATCTGGTTGAACAGGCTGGATAGTTGCAAGTAATAAGTTACAAAAGTATAGATGGGATGTCACAAACGAGTGGGCCAGCTTGGCTGTGATATCTTTATGTATACAGGACCTATACAGTTTGCAATGTTGTATAGCTGAAAGTAAGCAGACTAGACTGTTTTGCTGATATGATCATGCAGTTTGTCACGTTGGAACATGTACCCAAATTAAGTGCAGAGGCTATGATGGCAATCCCATTTTGAGGATTAGGCTTTAAAACTCCCACATGACGCTAGATTTTCCTGTCAAGGTTAAGTTGGTTTCTATCATTATTCGATAAGAGGAAGTTTGCTGTCCTCAAATTGCAAATGTCAGCAGTGTTTGCCAAGGAGTAAGGTCCTCACACTTTATCAATAATGTCGTGGGTTTTAGTCTTGCTCCAGGCAATTCCTTATTGCCTACTCCAAGCTGGAGAGTTAGCCATTAAGGCTCTTTTGCCAGTATATATGTGGTGCTGTTGAATAAGCTGGATTTTACTCATGTGCAGCTAAGGAGTCGATAGAGTTCGGCAACGGCCTAGAAGGGATAAAAGAATATGTAAAGTGCTCAGAAAGACATTTAGTTATCTGAGGGTTCTATACAAAGTATTATTATATTTTTAAAGTGCAGATCCAGCTGTATATCATATGCATAACAATCAAAGCTAGGTTATGCTTTCTGCTCTGCTGGAGTTACAAGAGCCTGGCTGTTGTCCCAGCCTTCTCTAGCTATTTACTGCTACTCTAGCATGAGGAGAGCACGGAGGCAACAAATGAGGGGAGGGGAGGATGAAGAAGGAGGGTTGAGGATGGTGTGCCTGAACAGCAAAACGCTTGGCATTGCTTAACACACTGCCACATCATAAATCAGGCTCTTGTAATTTAACAGTCATTTGTATGCCGAAGTGGGAGCATAAGCCAATGATTAATTTTGTCCAAATGAACTCGGAAGCCCAGTTATCTCGGTAGCATGGCGGTACGGATCATAGCAGTGTGTAGCAGCTGCCTGTCCTCACTTCTAATGCCAAATCATCACTCAGGATCTTGACGACCCATTTGAGCTTTGAATTAGCATATCTTTGTTCAAGTAGGCCTTCCCAGGTGCAAGCACTGTCTGCTTTTTTAACAATGCATGTCAGTCTGTATTTCTAAAACGCCCTCAAATCGGCTCCCTGCCGAGCAGCCGGCATGTCAACATCGCTTGGCCTCTGCCACCACCTTGCCTCAAGTGGAGGGAGCCGAAAGATCACAAAGAAGGTGACAAAACTCGAACCCTCGGATGTTTATTGCATGTGCTGTTGCTCCGTGTTTCCAGTGTTACCCCCAGGCAGAGATCTCTTGCCCTTGTTTGTATAACCTGCAGGTTTACTTCTGCACCAATTCAGTGCCCGGTGATGCATTTGATATCACTGTATTCTGGCGTGACCTTCGAAAGAGCCTCCGAAATGTGGGATGCCCTAGGGATCCGTTCGTGGTTCTTCTTTTTCGCTGGTTATACTCTTCCTTTCACTGATGTCATCCATCTTCCAGCACAATCGTGGCCTCTGACATTCCGTGCTACTCGTGTGTTGATTCTTTTGGGGCCTTCTAGTTCGTCTGCCTCTATCAACAACCTCCTTACAGCAAGCTTGCATTGCTGTCATTCTCACGCTGGTATGGCATCTAACTTATCCCCGAGTCTTAGCGCTGGGAGGGTTTAAGGTGCTAGCTCTTCACGACCCACATCGCAGGTTTGAGTCCTGAGAGGGTGATCATTTATTCCCCCCCCCCAAGCGGTGATGATAGCCGTTAAGGCTCTTCTGCTGCTATATAAATGAGGCTGTTCAATAGGATTAAGTTTTTTCTAACTAAATGAACCGACCTCATGATCATGGGCAAGAGTGTTACTCGGACACTGCAAAGCCTCGTCAACAAAATTGGCTTGGCTAGCATTTCAATGTCACCTGTATCGTCTACATCGAGTCATTGTGTTCTTTTCCAAAATGACCTTTCACTAGATGACCACCTCAGCTCTACAGTCAAGTCTGCCTACTTTCAGTTGCTTGTTGTTGCAAAGTTTCAGCACCCTTAGGTGAATGCACGCCTCAGCAAAGTTAGCCCGTGCAGTTGTGACATCGCATCCAGATTTATTTAACTCACGTGTTGCACGTGTCTTCCTGACTCCAATAAGATGAATGGGGCAAAACTGCTGCAGCTAGGCTTATCGGTAATGAACAATGCATACCGAAAGCAGCTTAGGATGTGAGTGCATTATGCAAAACTCTCTTGCCTAACACTCACATAGTATCTGTGGCTTTGTGGGGTTACAGACGAAGATACATAGTTACAACATTGGTACATTACGCTTCTCTCCAACATGCACAGTCTCTCCTCCATCAGACAGCACGTGGATATCGCTTTTTAGGTACCTTCTTTCACTCTCTCCGGCTTATCTATGAGAACTCTGTAGTCCTCTCCCTGCTCTGCACAGTGCTACTCTGACTTAAGTCGTCTTAGCTGTGCCTCTAATCAACCTTAAATCCTTCGGAGACCATGCCTTCAGTCCATATGGTCCGGGACCTTATTATGTCACAATATCTCATAGCTTCTAAACACAATTAAAGTCGAGCTAAAAGCTTACATGCTCCTCCTCACTGCATGAGCTGTGCCTATGTGAATTGTAATAATAATAATAATAATAATACATTTGTATATCGGTATTTACAGACGCTGCATAGAAAGCATTACCAAATGATTGGTGGTAACATCCACTAGCAGCAGGCATGGTGTAACCAGGCACATGTGCACGAAAGACATTTCACTTTACAGCAAATGTAAAGCGCCTAGAGAGAGATTAAGTTCTCTGAGGGTGCTTTATCAAGTGAATTATTATTATTATTATTATTATTATTATTATTAAAGACGAATCACAAAGACTCACTATGCTCAAACACAAAAGTATTTACGAGGGTGATTAGGTGCTACCACCAAGCCGCTATCCTATCAGTTGATTGACTCGCTCTTCATCCAAAAGCATTGAAAACACGCGCACGAGGTGTTGGGTGTTGTCCAGCGGTTAAGGTGCTCGCCCCCGACCAAGGTCTGGCTGAGGTCGCGAGCTCGAGCCCTGAGGCATATGTGAAGCACCTGAATAGAGATTTAAGTTCTCTTGGGGCGCTATATAAATGAATTTAATTTTTTTATGATGAGACCTAAGGTTATACATGCACTAATGAGTACTCACATCAATAGGAGTTAGGACCACCCCTGTTCTTTAGAACTTCCAGTATTTGCCTGGGCAGTGGCTCAGTCAGCTTTTGGCAAACTTATGGAGTAATGCAGTCCCACAGCTGCTTAAGCCGACCAAAAAGCTGCTGGGGAAAGACGCGATACTGTTCTCAGCTCTAAGTAAGTGCTCCAACCTGTCCCACACATACTCTATTGGGTTGAGACCGAGAGATTGGTTTGGGCAACTAAGGACAGCTGAATGGGTGAATAATTGCTTCGTTGCCCTTGCAATATGCTTGGGATTACTGTACATTATCCAAACGTAGTCCTCTCCCACAAGAGCTCTGGCACAGGGCATGACAACATTTTCGACGATGTCCATGAACACCTGTCTGTCCATAATCCCGTTAATCTGGTGTAAAGTTTCTATGCCAGAAGCCGAAAAGCAAGACCAAACAAGCACCCTTCCACCTCTGTACTTGAGCGTAGACTGCAGGCAGTCCGGGTGGTGCTCTTTGTATTTTCTTCGACTGACGAAAGTCCTCCACTTGCCATTTCTGTGGACCATGAATTTACTTTCATTAGTCCGGAGAATACTGCCCCAGTCGGCAGCTGTAAAGTGGGCGTGTTCACCGGCCCACTGCACAGCATTTTCGTTGTTCGTTAATTAATGGCTTGCCTTTACAAACTCTTCTGCACGTGCCGAACTCCGAAAGCTTCCTTCGAATCGTATCAGCACTTACAGTCTTGCCTGTGGCCTCTTCTAAGGTCTTAGAGGGAGCTCGAAGCACTGCTTTCCTTCGACCCAGTGCAGCTAGTTTTAGCAGACGGTCATCCCTTTTTTGTAGTCGAACGTGAGCTGCCAGCGTGTGGTATGGCGTCCATACCACCACCGTGGGAATACTTCTGCAGGTTATACCTGACAGATCCCTTGCCTATACCAAGCTTCTGTGCCACTTCACATTGCTTAGACCCATGTTGTGATAGGCGCCGATTTGGCCTTTCATTTCACTATTTCCTTCTTTCCCAGGGCAGACAAGCACCATAAGAGCAGCTCCACGAGAGTGGAGCTGCCAGGCAGGGCAAAAATAACTCCTTCCTAAAAATAAAGGAAACTGTAAAGTAAAAATAACTGCAAAAATAAAAATAACTGCATGCTCACAAAAATCGTCAGCCATTTGAAAATTGCAAGTAGGATAATCGAGGTGCAAGTCAAAACTGTATGTTCGCCATTATTAAAGGTAAACTATTGTTCCAGGCCGAAGGGGTGTTTTTGCTTCTATTGGTCATGTGACCAGTGGCTCGGTATCCTCGCTGCAATGCCTTGCTCATGTTGTGCTACCAATCAGCTACCTACCTACCGGACTGTGTCTGCTCATTATCAGCCTAGGGAAGATCTGCCGTCTGTTTCTTGGCCGTGTCGACTGTTGCGCAATGGATGATGGCCACAGTCGGTCGTAGCTAGTTTCGGCGAAAGCCTTGGAAGGGGCATGAAATCTTTTTGGTCCTGGCCCTGCCGACAGAAGGATGCAAACGGGAGGATGCAAACGGTAGGCGCCTAGCAGCCCAAGCTCCGTTTGTGATCGTTTGTGCTCGTTTCGAGCGTCCTTGGCGATCGAAGGCCGAGGGGGAAAAAGGCTTTTGCAATCCTTAACAGACAGGCAGCTCGTGTTCATTCGAGTGCAGAGGGGGAGCGGGCCTTTTTGCAGTGCAGCTTCCTGCTTCCTGCTTCCCCCATCATAACTTTAGGAGCAAACTGCTGCGGCAGTGCTCGAGCCAAAGTAGCTCATTATTCAGCTGAGACTGGGTCAAAAAGTTAGCTATCAGTAACCAATTGATAGGCTTTTTTCCAGCACATGCATAAGTGCCTGGAAAGAGATTTTTTGTTCTCACGTTTTATCATTCTTATTATTATTAATGCTTTTACCGGCAAGTCCCAGATTAGGATCCTAATCCGTGCAGGGACCTGTCCGAAACTCCTATCGTTTGCAAGCCCGATCCCGATGCCCTCGGAGGAGTAATGGCACTTTTTTCCTTATTTTTCAATCGCTCTTGCTGACTCAGACAGTGCACCGGTTGGCACGGCTCGGTCGTCAGCGGAAAATCGCATGTGTTTGGGAGTGGGGCACACTGGGGTGGGGCGTGGGCATCGTTCTTGCTTCGCTCCAGTGGCAGATTGCTGGTCTCCCCTGCGGCAGGTCGATTATCCTGCATCTCAATCGGTCGGTCGTGGACAGCGTCTCAACTTTCTTTCTGACACTCGCTTGCCGGATCCTACGCAAGGCGAGGCATTCCTGCGATGCCTAGCATCCAAATCGATGCAGCTGCGGCAGCAACAGCACATGCTGACCTGGCCTTGATCAGTGGCAGACATATAGTTGCAATCAGAAGGCAAGAAAGAGAGGACCACCGGATGCCTTTCACCTACGGTGAAAGTTACAGAACAACTTCGAGCAATGGATGCAGAGAGTGAGAGAGAAAGACACACACACACACACATACACACACACACACACACACACACAAATATATATATATATATATGTATAGAGAGAGAGAGAGAGAGAGAGAAAGAGAAAGAGAGAGAAAGAAAGGGGTAAAGCAAGTCGTGCACAGCAATTGTCAGTGATAACCTATGTAATGTAACCTAGGCAATGGATAGAGAGAGAGTGCACAGCTCAGAATAGCTGCTCTTGCGCACTGGTGTGCCTGTGCGCGCAGCCTTACGCCAGCGCTCATTCGCACGAGGATGCCCGCACTCGGGTTAGCGCTTCCCACACGTGCAAACGCGTCCACCCTACCCAGGCAGTGCTCGCTTGCAGGCTGGCACGCCCACTCTCGGTTGCATCGCCGTCTGTTCTCCGGCTTTAGCTGTCCCTCCTCAATCTGTTAGTTCATTTCGTGGCGCGGAGGTGGCGGAGTCGAAGGGCCTGTCTGACAGCCTGCTTCATTTACTTTACTAACCTGGAGGATTTTTCTAGCAACCACTGCTCGCCTTCGTTTGCCTAACCCTTGCTCCTGAAACCTTCGGTTGGAGAGCCAGGAGGGGGGTTGGGAGGAGGCAGCAGCATCGTTGGCATATTAGCAACAGCTCAGGCTTACGGCTTGAGAACCTGGCATGTTGGCCAGGTTCCGTTGCACTATTCGCAGGCAGAAGCTGACAGAAGACCAGCTGGACGTGTGGCACAATGGACCGGCTAAAGAATCTTTATCCCTATTAGATGAGTCTGTTGGCTACTCGAGCCTGAGTGAAATTTGCTGGTTGTGAATGTTCTACGGTCAGGGTGTTTTATTGCATAAATATGCCACTGCACGAGGGCTGTCCTGGTACAAGGCTAGTCATCCGGTAGTTCAGCCCACTTTCCGGTAGATCGCCCACTACACGTCTACATGTTCGTAGGAAATGTGCACTCAGGCTCAGGCTGAGTTCTGATTGTGACATCCTGAGTGTGAGTGCACCCAGAGGATTAGGTACTGTTGACGAGAGCTCTGCAGAGACACCACATGGTGTTGTGCACCAATATCTCGTAGACCCAAACATTTGACTCTGCTGTCTATATGTGTACAGCGCATGTTTGCAAAAGTGCACTTTAAACTGCTATCGATCGAAGACTGTCACAGGCAGCTAAAAATACTGCTGAGCATACTAAGCGGGTGCTCTCCTTTCACTAGTTTTTGCCTGTCTGTCTTGTGTGCTGGTGGGTGGCTCACAGGCATGGCTTCCCCCCCCCCAAGTGCCAGACGGCTAGTCGCCGAAAAGATAAAACTCCGCCATCGTTGAAGAGCAGCCAGCAGCTGGCCAGCTCACAGGCTTCCTTGTCTGGCCAGCGCTTTGTGCTTTGTCCGTCCCTCTGATCGAGCCCATGGTCGCTAGCAACAGTGCTGCTGCTGCCACCACTGCTGCTGCTGCTCTTCGGTTCGTCAGCTCTTGGCAATCAGCCTCAGACCAGTAGATGACCTATGATGGCTAGGTGCCAATTTTCGCCTCATTGTTTACCAACCTGCCCATGTGTGAGTGAGGACTATGTATAATCTTTGACATGTACCGAATGAGGAGGCAACGTCTTTTTTGGCTTCTATACTTATCCTCGCTCTCCCGACCGAGCTCGAGAGCGAGGTACACGCCGGACGTTCGACTTGCAGTCTGTGCTTGCTAGATGACACCGTGGGCTGCGGATATCGAATGTCGTGCCTGCCTTACAAATGGCAGCCAGCCAACCCACATCGTAACGGCAGCTTATGGAGTCAGTCTGTCAATGCTCGGCCACCGATGCAGCTGGCGTAGCCTTCCAGTGACCGATCGGGTGGTGGTAGTGTCTTCCAGCTGCTAGAACAAAGTCATACATTAATTCTTGGCATCTGGCTGCCAGCCTAGCTGTCACTTTAAATAGGATGTCCCTGGCTATTGCCTCCTTGTCATTTGCACTGCTATTGACGTAAGTGTGCTTATGTTCGCGAGTGTGTGTGTGGTGAGCCGTAATGGCTCACTAGGTAAGGCGGTTGCTTTTCACGACCTCGGCACCGAAGTCGTGGGTTCGAATCCTGAGGTGGGCGATCCTGTATCGCCACTGCAAGCGGTGGGGACGACCGTAAAGGCTGTTAAATCAGCTAGTATATATTTATGTGTGTGCGCGCATGCGTCCGTGCCTAGGCGTGTGTCCGTGCGTGCATGTGCGTTTAGATCCCATGTGAGGCTACCGTAGTGGCCCCTATGGCCATCTGTGGGTTGAAGTCGATCTACTGTTTGACTGGTAGCTAGTGCAGGTCAGCGAGAAGTGGTGTGATGTGGCAACTGTGACTCTCACAACAGACAAACCTAGCTGAGGAGTTTTGCACCAGCTGTAAGCGCCTGATTGCACATGCTGGTAGGCCAGCAAGCAGTGAGTTACAGAAGTGTAGACGGGATGTCACAAATGCATGGACAACTTCTATGTGGTATCGTCATCTAAACAAGCCCGAATTTTAGCAATGTGTTGTAGCTGAAAGTAGGCAGACTTGATTGTGGAACAGATGTGGTCATCTAACAAAAGGTCACTTTAGGACTTGACACCTAGATTTCGTGCAGATTCAACAGGAGATATGCTGGCATAGCTGATTTTGAGCGGCAGCCTTTCCAATTTCTGAATCACATTGGGTTTGCCCATAACTAGTAAGCTAGCTTTATCATCATTTAATTTAAGAACATTTGCTGCCATGCATGTGCAGATGTCATCAATACATGCAGCAAGTGAGTTGAGAGAATTTGAGTTGCTCGAAGGCTGGGAGGGATCAAAGCAAAGGTACAACTGAGTGTCATCTGCATAGAAGTGAAAGCCTAGATTGTGCTTGACAATCACATCAGCAAGAGGGAGAGTAGAAACTGTGAAAAGAAGCGGACCTAGCATGGAGCCCTGAGGTACCCCATATTTCAGAGGTTCCTTGGATGATCTTTGTCCATTCACATCAATACTCTGGAGTCTTCCACTGAGATAGGACCTGAACCATTGCAGAGCAGTGCCAGTGATGCCCAGGCGAGATGAGAGGTGCTCAAGAATAACTTTGTGATCGATAGTATCAAAAGCTGCCGAAGGATCGATCAAAACAAGCAGCTCAACAGGCATCTATCTACCTCCCGAGTCACGACTGTCACTTGCTGTGAATGGAGTCAGTACCACTTCGTGAAACGATGCTCAACGATCTTCTTTGATTCAGCGATGGCTCGAAAATGAGGGATTGAGTTGCTGATACAGCACACCGCACGCCTGCTCAGGCCCTAGTGATGCATCCGGCACGGCTCAAAGAGCTGTTGACGCGAACTCTCTCACTTTGCAGTAAGTGCCAATTGCACATGGCAATATTACCATTTTGTTTTGAGTTTTTTTTGAGTGATGCCGAATGGGTATTGATAACAGTAGGTTTTCACAGGCTCCTTTATGTGGGACCATCCAGCTGTCAACCACTCGTGATAGAGTTTACTTGAGCAACGTGTTGATCCCGAGCCTGGCATATCGAGTACCTCGGCAGCCGGTGCCGAGCAAGGGCATGTGCTGAGAAACTGCCAGACCCAGAAACCGCCGGTCGCCTTTCTGCTGTTTCCCCACTGTAAATCTCTTAATCTTGTTTCTCAGCTGGCATTGGCACTTACTCCTGGTTGGCATCTATCTTCCTCCCGAGTCACGACTGTCACTTGCTGTGAATGGAGTCAGTACCACTTCGTGAAACGATACTGGGCAATTGATTCAGCAGTTGATTGATCCTTGATTCAGCGATGGCTCGATAATGACGAGTGAGTGGCTGATACAGCGCACCCACACACCTGCTCAGGCCCTAGTTTCCTTGCCCGATTTAGGATACCCGTCTTTCGTAGCGACTGAAATCACTCGTCGGTACCTGCCAGTCAGTCAGAGACAAGGACAGTATGAACAGTCTTGATGCATAATCAAGCAATCATGCCAGCAGTTCTTCTGGGGTCTGGCTTTGCACCATCGTCTTATATCGTGGCAAGGTGACAAGGTTTCGGTTTTGGTGAGGTGAACAGTAGCACGTGTCTGTAATGTATGTAAGTCCAGAAATCAACAAAGAGAGTTGGTCCATTGTCTTGTAAAGCACTGGCTGTGCTAGCCTTCTTTAATCCTAGCTGACTGGGCTGGTGAATGTTCGGTCTAGCATAACAATTGATAGAGAGGCACTGCTGATCTCCAAATTGGTCATTGTCAATGCAACTGATTTGCAAGTCCCTGGTACCATCTTGCACTCGAAACCATAAACATGGTTTAAAAGAAATGCTTGCATGGGGCCATCTGAAGCCTGATTCTAACCTAGTCGGGGATTTAATTCAGCTGCTTTAATTAAGCCCTACTGAGATTGAGGTGAAGCAGAATCATTTTGAAAGTGTCAGTCATGATGGCCCCCCAAGCCTGGAAACCAGTGAGTAATTGAGCTTCAACCGGGCGAATGGCCACCGATGGGACGATTGGAACTCTTGACGGACAGGAGCTGGCTCTAGGAGTATCCAGGTAGCTGCATTTTTCTTCGATGGCATGCCCTGTAAGCCAAAATGTCGATGTAATGTATCTCCATCTGCAGCTCCACAAAGGCATATTAACCATGTGGGTGTTACGAATGAGAGTTCTGTATAGCGCACTCACAGCCTAAGCGGCTTTCGGTACGCATTTGGTAGCCAACAGACTTCGTCTCACGAAACAAAGAGAAAGTGGGAAGCATAGCAGAGTGAGGAGAGCAGTTGAGGTAGTGAGTAGCATGGAAGTAGCAGCTCAGAATCGCTGACAAGGATGAGCCATAGTCGGCAGCAGGTGAGTTGTTGTCGTTGCGTAAGAATTGTGGAAGCGAGTTCCACAGTCTAGGACCTGCAGAGCTAAAGCTTCTGTCGTCAACGGTCTTTTAGTAAGCAGAGAAATGGAATGGCTGATTTATTGTCCATACCGGACCTGAGGGCGAAAAGAGGCTGAAACTGGTCCCAGACAGCCCCCCTGACAGTGATGCAAATGGTGCTAAGATACCCCGGCAGTACTTCGCAAAAAAACTTACACCATAGGCCCACTGCATCACTGCCCGTATATCAGAGACGCCTGCCAGGCTGTGAACCGGTTTGAGCCGGCACAGCCAGCAGCACAGAGCTCTTGAGCTTGGGTGGAGCGTATTGCAGTGTATTCCGGAAGAAGCTGTTCGGCGAGTTTCAGGCGCCATTTCAGTTCCACTCGGCTCGCCTGCTCCTACTGCCTGCTTCTTCCCAGCCTTGCCTAGTAGTATTGCCCCGACCTTTAGCTGCTCTCGTCCAGCACGTGACTCGCAGCTTCGTGTGAGGCCGCTTCGAGAGAAATCAGGCAGAGCACACGTTCGAACTCGTATTTGGGGGGAGGGCGGCCGGCAGGATTTTACTGCGAATCCCCCATTCCAGTGAAGGTGAGGTGGTGCCGTGGCCTGTCGGCCGGCTGGCCGACACTGGAGTCAAGCCTGGCTTTTCCTGCTGCTTCTTTGAAACCGAGGTCAAAGGGTCAGATGCAAACGAACCGAGTGGGCTGGTGGCCGAGCTCAAGCTGGTGGTTCAGCTGCTCGGTCGGCACGAGGTAGCTGTGAGCTGCTACAGCTGTCGGCTGCAGCCAAGCTGCAAGGCTCTGTAACTATCCTGCCATCAGCTGTGCAGGCTGCTCTGTCCGAGTGGTCCACCTGTCGTAGTTGGCTCAGCTCTGCTCAGCCCATTGCTCTCTCTCCCGTGTGGTTTGTTTTGGTTTGATTTCCTCTCAGTTGCTTTTAAAGCTTTCGATGACAGAGCAGTTGATTTATCCTGTATTGCACGCTCTCAGCTGGTGATGGCAGCTAGTGCACTTCTGATGCTGTGCAAATGATGCTGTTGAAGCTGCCGACTTTATAATAATAATAATAATAATAATAATAATAATGATAATATAATTCATCTGTATTGCACCCTAAGAGAACGGAACCTCTATCCAGACGCATTGTATAAGCCACAGGGCTCGAGACTATGACCTTGGTCGTTAAAGCCTGCTGCAAATGTGAAGCTCCTGGCTAGAGATTCAGTTCCTATGGCGCTGTATAAAAGTTGAGCACCTTACCCCTAAGCCAGGCCTTCACCTTCGCCATCGCGGAAAGAAGAAACATATGCCAGCATTGCTTTCTCAGTTTGGCCGTTTTATGCTGTGCTTCTGGTGTAGTGATGAGAATAATATTAGTAACAATAAATTGTGTATGCCACCCTGGAAAAGTAATGCTAAATTGCTTTCTTAGCACTTTAGATTGACTGAAAAGAAAGCAGATGACGATAACTGCAGTAATTGCAGTGAGCTTGTGCATCTACAGACAACAGCTTGTGCATCCGTAGCTTCGTAGTAAATTGTCATACAGTCGGAGGATGGATTCACGGAATGCGGTTTTTCCGAAGTTTCAGTTTTTAGGGGCATTGCAACTGAATGCATAGCAACTCAGAGGCACAGTCTCCAAAGAATTCGAGAGTGGTTAGAGGTTCAGCTTAATGACCGGATTCAGACGAACAGGTGATAACGACGAAGGAGCCGTGGGGAGAAAGTATTATTCGATAGCTGAGTCGGAGCGAAAGAGTGGATGAGTCGATGGAGCTTAATAGGTAGCAAAGGTTCTGCTCGGTTATTACTTTCAGACTTGTTCGGGGAATCAGCAACACGTTGGACACGGTCAACGCAGACTCAGTGCCTTTAGCAGTGAAAGCAGGTGAGCAGCTGGGTCGGTTACCGACTTTGGTTGCAAAACGAGGTTTTTATAATGCTGGAAGCTCCATACCGGCAACGATGAAGTCAAATCAGTATGAGTCCTCTATGCTATCAATCTCGATACGAACGGTGTCATCCTATCACTATTCACAGTTCACATCCTATCACTATTCACAGTTCACATCCTATCACTATTCACAGTTCACATCCTATCACTATTCACAGTTCACATCCTATCACTATTCACTGCCTCGTGGCAGTTGTATATTTTTTATCAGTGAGAACTCGACGCTCGATCGGATTAAGAAAAGCTGGAAAAAGTTTTCCCCCACTTGAGCCGCTGTGCATCGATCGTGGTTTAGACTTTGAGGCTCTTGCTTCTCGTTTCAGCCAATTTTTTTCCAGCCAATTTCTTTGTGTCTTCTGTTTTACTTGGCAAAGCTGCAAGAGCCTCTAATTTCCGAAAACGAAGGCATCGCCTACTTAAGCTGCCTATCTGTGCCATCCAAACCTGCTACGTTCGAGTCCGGGTCAAGGATTTCGATAGAAACTGGACATTTTTTGTATGATTGTCAAAGGCACTGATTATTCGGCTCGTGCACTTCTTTCGAATTTTCAGTGGCTAGCTTCGTTTGTCCTGCTATGGTGACGTTGTGGCAATTGCTGCGTCCGGAGTTACTTAGCGACTTGGATCTATCTATTGGTATTGGAACAGCTGTGCGGACTGCTCAGTGATGACCGGTCACGCTGCTTCTTTGGGATATGTGTACCTGGCCAGCTGGTTAGGGTTGCTCCTAGTCCCCTAAGGGAGTGGCAGTTTAATATTTTCATCGCGTCCGGTTGCTAGCTCTGTCCTAGCGATCACTGTTTCGACCTATTGCAGCTATCTACTCCAGCTGTAATCTATCCTTTTTGTTTTTCAAAAATGTACTGGGTGATCAATCCTACTTGAAGCGATCGATCATCATCGGGGGGGGGGGGTAAGCTATAAAGGTGCTGTGCTGCTCTGTCCTGAGGCTGACGCCAACAGGCTTAAAAGGGAGGCCAACCCCCTCCGGTTCCCCTGACTTACATATCAGCTGTGGGAGAATGGCCTAATCGCCCTAACATCAGTCTCTCTTCTATACTCACTCTTTCTCTCTCCCCCTCTATCTCTCTCTCTCTCTCTCTCTCTCTCTCTCTCTCTCTCTCTCTCTCTCTCTCTCTCTCTCTCTCTTCCTCTCTCTGCCTTTCTCTCTTTCGTTCTCTATCTCTCTCAGTCTCTGTAACCATCTGCCAATCTCTCTTTCTCTCACCCACAGGCTCTCGTGCAATCTCTCTGTCTCTCTGTCTCTGTCTCTCTGTCTCTCCCTCCCTGTCTCTCTCTCTGTCTGTTTGTCTGTCTGTCTCCCTCTCTCTCTCTCTCTCTCTCTCTCTCTCTCTCTCTCTCTCTCTCTCTCTCTCTCTCTCTCTCTCTCTCTCTCTCTCTCTCTCTCTGTCTCTCTGTCTCTCTCTTTCTCTCTGTCTGTCTATCTCTCTTTCTCTCTATAGTCCGAAGTGACATCTGAGTCGTTGCTTCATAGCCTGATCCCTCTTGCTTGACTTGCCACCTGCGCCTGTCTCCCTTTTTACTGATTGAGTTTGATTCTATTTGATTTTATTTTGTCTTTATTTTATGCAGGTGGTGCCAACGTTGTGGCATTGTGCGATGCCGAGGACGTGCTGTGCCGGTGCTACTGGGGTGTGGCAGTGGAGGCACTCTATCGATGGCTGCTGCCCTCACGGCAGTCGGGTTTCGAGCATGACCTTCTGACCGGCGAGTGGCCAAGTGGAGAAGCCGAGCTCAGCAGCTGCGATGCTGTCGTGACCGCGAGCAGGTTTGCTACAGCCCTCTCACCCAGTGCACCTTGCAGCAGATGCCACCAGCACCAGTAGCTGCTCCCTGAGCAGAGAGAGCGAGAGAGAGAGAGAGAGAGAGAAAGAGAGATAGACAGACAGAGAGAAAGAGAGAGACAGAGCCAGGGAGGCACAGAGAGAGGCAGAGACAGACAGAGAGAGGCAGAGACAGACAAAGAGAGACAGAGACAGACAGAGAGAGACATATGAAGTACCTGAAGCAAACAGCGGCTTGAAGCAAACCTTTGCTGCTTCGGCTGTTGCGGCTGCCTGAGGTCTTATGTCAGCTTGCTTGCTTGGCGGCTTCTGCTGACCATTGCACGGTGGCATCGCTTCTTGTGATGCCGGATGCTGGCACCCACTCGAGTGACCGCCGTCGGATTTCGGCAGCCGCATGCCTCCGAAGCGCTCGGTTGGTGGCCGGCTTGTCGGAGAGCTGCCAGGATGCCCGTGATTTGTTGTTGTCCCGTGTCAAACAGTGCCACCTGCCGGCAGCTGCCTGCCACGTGTGTTGCGGTGGTGAGGCACAGGCAGTGGTCGTTCGGAGTCGGAGGTGCTAGCCGACTGAGAGCAGATAGATAAGTTAGAGGAAAAACAAGAGCTGAGAGCATTTAAGGAGACCTTGGGACCTTGCCGGTCAACTCTGCTTGACTGCTGGTGGTGTGCTTGGGGGGGGGGGGGTAAGGAAGGGGTGAACTTTGAATTAATCCTAACTGGCCGATCTGCTATGGTGCATGCTTTGACACTGTGCATGTTATCACTAACCAATTAACATGCTTCCTTTTGTACATTAAATACCCAGACAGAAATTTAGTTCTCTTAGGGTACTGTACACATTTCTTATTATTATTATTGTTATTGGAGATAGCCATCTAGCTAGCTAGCCAGCTAGATGGGTAGATGGATTGAGATGAATAGATTAGTATAGAGATATACTGTACATGTATTGTAATGTAATGTTTCCTCCGTCTGTAACTCCACAAAGCCATAAAGACTATGTGGATGTTACACAGGAAGGTTTTGTATAGCGCACTCACAGCCTAAGCGGCTTTCGGTACGCATTTGGTAGCCAACAGACTTCGTCTCACGAAACAAAGAGAAAGTGGGAAGCATAGCAGAGTTAGGAGAGCAGTTGAGGTAGTGAGTAGCATAGAAGTAGCAGTTCAGGACCGCTGAAAAGGATGTGCCACAGTCGGCAGCAGGAGAGTAGTTGTCTTTGCTTAAGAATTGTGAAAGTGAGTTCCGCAGTCTAGGACATGCAGAGCTAAAGCTTCTGTCACCAGCGGTGTTTAAGCAGAAGGATGGAACAGCTAATTTATTGTCCATACCGGACCTGAGGGCACGAGGAGGCTGAAACTGGTGCAGCAGTTCAGCTAGGTACAAAGGAGCTAAGCCGTGGCGGGCCTTGGGGGTCAGCGTAAGAACTTTGCTCTGTATCCGTTGCTCAACCGGCATCCATCCTAGCTCTTTTAGCAAAGGAGACACCTGCCCAAAACTCTGGGACTTGAAGACTAGCCTTGCAGCCATATTCATAGTCAGCTGCAGTGGCCTAGTTGCTTTCTTTGGTAGCCCAGCCAAAAGGGAATTACAAAAATCAAGCCGAGATATAACTAAGGAGCTAGTTACATTTTTTGCAAGCAACTGTCGAAGACAGCTCCTAATCTTGGATAGGGATCGGACGTGATGGCTAGCTGTAGAAGCAGTCTTCTGACTGAAGCTTTTAAAACTGAGGCAGCTTTCGAAAACGGCACGTAAATTTCGAGCGCACTGTGATGGTCACACAACAGCATCACCTACTGGAAGAGCAAAGCCTTTTAATCCAGCCATGGGATTGGGATGTCCCATGAGCAACATTTCGGTTTTATCGTCATTTAGTTTCAAGAAGTTTTCCGACATCCATGATGTGCCTGAACTCAGATACTTATATACCAGACCTTAAGAGACAGATAGATGGACAAAGAAGAATGTAGTGCTTTTCAGTTGTGTTAAGATTTTAAGTCGATGGTGTACGTGTGTAGGGGAGTCTCCTGTCAATCGGGATGCTTTTGTTGGTCGATTGGACGTGGCTCCAGAGGCAGCCGTGATATATCTGTGATAGCCGTCTATACAGCTGCTGCTTATGTCAGATCATGGCCGGTGTCGATCGTCGGCTGGCTGCCTGTCTGTCGAGCTGGTACTGCTGTTCGGGCCAATTGATTGCCACTTTCCTTCGAGGTGACTCCAGTGAACGAAGCAGTGGGTGCAGCCGAGCTGGCAGCTGTTGTGACACTTGCTCAGTCATCATTTTTCAGACAGATCGAGGCTTTGGGGGGTGCAGCCTAGGGAGCAGCTGCAGCTGCTGTCAGAGGATTTAGGACGCCCATTCGGCGTCCTATACCAGAGGCCTTGATGGGTGAGAGGAAAAGCTGACGTCTATGAGACTGAGACTGAGGATATATGTGAAAGGGCCGGAATGGCACTTTCTCTTGTTCCTGCAGCCTACGAGACGGCCCATGTTTCAGACGAACTAGGCACTAGCATGTCCGGGGGGGGGGCCCAGCCGCACGTCTATGAGACTGAGACTGGATATATGTGTGTGCCGGAATGGCACTTTCTCTCGTTCCTGCAGCCTACGAGATACGAGCCCATGTTTCAGACGAACTAGGCACTAGCATGTCCGATGGCCCAGCCGCACGCTGCACTGCCTTCAAAAGGCCTAGCTGGAGTTCGTGGACGGGTGGGTGGCTGGGCAGCTGGCTGGTCGAGGAGCACCAACTAGTCCGCCTAGCAGAAAAGAGCCTAAATTCGGATTTCTCCTGGTTCCCGTAACACGGCCTGCCGTCTGTTTTATTCAGCTCGGCGGAAAAACCCCTAAAAAAAACCCAGTGTGATGCGCGGGCAATGGCACTCGGGTAACTGCTGGTGGTACCTGCTTGCCCTCTTCTCACACCTCTTCCCAAGCCTAGACACTCCCTGACCTGCGCTGGTTATATACTTCAACGTCGACGATTGATGCCGGTCGTCGACGCTCTGGCTCCGCCCCCTTCGGCAAAGGGAGGATGGTGCTCACGGGCTGTTGAACCCGTGCCGTTGGCGCCGAAGGCAGGCATCCTAGCGACCCAGATGCTGCTGATCTCGGCTCTGAAGTTGAGCCGGCAGCTGTTGAAGCCGTTTCTTTTATAATAATCCTGCCCGACCTTTCAGACGTGCGTAAATATGTCCCGGGCAATGAACGGGCACCCTCACACCTACCCTCTGCCCCCAACTAGCTTTTCGGTGACATTCAGAAGAAGTGCTCACCCGAAATAAATGGCACAATTGCGAATCGCCTCAGTTGCTATGCTCAGCACGGCAGCATAAGTATAAGAGCAGCAGTGTTTGCTCAGCTTGTTATTGCAAAAATGTGCGTGTGGTCGTAGCCTCATTCCACTTGTGTTTATGCCTAGAATCAACCTGAGCTGCTGACCTCTGTGGCCCTAGCAAAGGAAGCCGAGTAAATTTGCTGCTGTAACTTCTTTTAGATGAAAACTGTAAAAATCTGTACGCATTCGCATGTTTATTCTGCGATAATACACTAAGGTGTTGCTGTTTTCAAACAGCTGCCACTCTGCAAGCTGGAAAGCAAGGTCGATTCGTGTTCCTCCCTATATTTCTTAAGCCCGGGTCCGTCCTACCACCTCTTGTCCGTAGGCTTGTTGAAGCTGAACGCAGCCAATGCGTGCAGCTGGCCCATAGGCTGACGTCGTATGGGCATGACGTCATCTTTTGCCTTTCTAGCCTTTCCTGTGGGAAGAAGGAAGAGTCTGCTCCATATGGCTACCCACCAAATCTGCTGGTCCGGTGCACTCTGGTATTGGTGCATGCTGGGCATCTTTTTTTGGCTGAACCGTCAGAGGTCATTTTAAAGTACCAAAGCATGCAGAAAGGGCATCACAGCGCTAGAGGCTAAAACCTTGAAAGTGCAGGACCGAAGATGATGCGCAATTGTCGTTTTTTCCGAGTTGAACGTCGACCGTAAATCGGGGGGGGGGGTGCTTGAGGCGTAAACCAGTGCATCCTTCCCCCTTACCCGCCCTCTCTTAAGCACTCGAGCTGGCATTTGGCCAGCAGAACTGTAGACTGTGTGTTGCTGACATGCAGCCGGTCGAGGTGTTGTTCTCATGTCTGCCTTTCTAGCGTCTTCCAGCTGGCTGCAGGCGGCTCTCGGCAGCAGCTGCACCTTGCCTGCCCCGACTTGGCCGCCGTCCGACGAGCCCTGGCTCCTTGCTCAGCAGCTGCCACGGCCGCAGCTGCTCCTGCTGCTGTTGTGCCTCGAAGCAGGTATCCTCTGGTGATTGCCTTGTGGACGAGCAAGCCACGCTCGTCGCCAATCGTAAGTATCTGCCGCCGAGTGCAGCATCTGCTGCTGCTGCTGCAAAGCGCTTTCAGCCGGCGGCTTCTGGGCCGGCCATCTTATGGGCCTGCCATCTTATCATATTATATAACCAAGTGGGATTTGGATATTAAAAAGCTTAACACTCAAAATCGGTCCTGCCAGCACATTTCCTGTGGTAAGTTTACGAAATCTCGGCGTCCCATGCCTATCACTAGACGACTGCATCATCTCCACAGTCAAGCCTGCCTGCCTACTTTCAGCTGCCTAACATTGCAAAAATACTGGCCTGCTTCGACAGGGATACAGCAGCTAAATTAGTCCATGCATACCTGCATGTGACATCCAGTCCTGACTTCTGTAGCTCACTGTCTGCTGGTCTATGGGTCTGTGCAATCGGGCGCTTACAGTTGGTGCAAAACTCTGCAGCTAGGCTTGTCTATCGTGAGCATCGCAGCAGCCTGATCACTGACCACTTCTCACTGGCCTGTACTGGCTCACGATCAAACAGCATATCGACTTCAAGGATCGGTCACTCTTTTTTAGGTCTCTTCATTCTTTGACTCCAGGCTACCTATCAGAACTACCCTGCTACCAGGCTAGGCAACAGACCACCTGCTTTTCTGAGTCAAATTGCTTAGCTATACCTCATACGAACCTCAAATCCTGTGGAGACCATGTCGTTAGTTTGTATGCCCCAAAGTCTGAAGCTCACTCACGACGACATCCCTTGCCACTTGACTACATTTAAAAAGAAGCTAAAGTGCACCTGTTGCTCATGCCGTTTGCTCGGTCCTTGCTATGTATCCTTTGTCTAAGGATCTGTGATAGCCCATGAGGTAAGATGCTTGCTCTTCACGATTGAGGTCGCAGGTTCGAGTCGATATAGACTTCCGGTCAGAGATCTTAGCGCCCCTCCCTGAGTTCCAGGCTTTGGAGCATAAGAGCTGAAGGTAAGGTCTCCAAAGGATTTGAAGTTCGTATGAGCATAGCTAAACAATGAGTAAAACAAAAAGCAGGTGGTACGATGCCTAGCTTGATTAGGGAGTAGCTTGATAGGTAGGCTAAAAGAAGTGAGCAAAGGGACCTAAAAGGTAGAGGCTGCAGGCAGCCAGTTCCAGACGTTCGCGCTGCGGGGACTTCAGCCTCTTTTTGCCTCTCTTCTCTCTTGATGGGTGACCGCTGCTGCTTTGCTCTTGTCCTCCCTGGGCAGTGTGTGTGTGTGTGCGTGTGTGTGTCTGGGTGTGTGTGTTCACATGCCCAGAAATCGCACTGCCGCTAGTTTAAACGGTGTCAATAACCACTCGCACACAGGTGGCACTAAGCCGTATTTGTCTATCCGCCCTAGGGGGCCGGTGGCTGGCCCGAATCTCTGGCACGTGTGCGCGCACAGCGCTGCACCGCAAGCGCACACACAGCGCTGACACACTCGCGAGCGAGCAGAACACTAGAAGCTTTGATCGGCGTGAGTCAGCTAGGCGCCCAGCAGCCGCCGCCCACCAGCGACAAGCAGCAGGTGGCAGCGGTCGGTGATGTCCGCCCACGGGCATCATCCAGTCAGTGAAGGCTGCCTGGCTGCTGTCAGCCAGGCAGCCTTCACTGACGTCCGCCCGTGCAGGCCTGGCCGATCCTACCCGCGGCCTCGACCTTTAGCTCGACGAAAGGCAGGGCGCGAAAGGCAGTTGAGGCTGTGTGGCTTCCCGAGCTGTGGCTGGCGGTGGCGGCGGCTGGCTCGTTTGAGCCGGTGCGCTTGCTTGCCGGCGAGCAGGATGCCGGCCGACTGCTGCAGGCCCGGGAGCGTCCGCGCCCACAGCGAGTCCATGCCGCCGCCTCCTCTCTGGCTTGTTAGAGATGAGCAGCGAAGGAGTCAGGCTTGGGGGCGCCGCTGATGACTTCCTCTCCAGCGCTCGGTCGACGTGCGCACACCGAAATTCTCACTTCGGCTTGAACACCGCTGACCTGGTTTGTGAAGAAGGAGTGCCTCAACTCAGCTTTGGCTACGACCGAGGGACGCATGGAAAACTGCTGTAGCAGTTTCAGCTACTGTTCGCCCATGGGTCCTCTTCGTGCGACACTTAGTTAACCGTTCTGTCTTTTACCGATAGACTGTGACCTTGCCAAAGGCAGCCTGTGAGGCCCACGTGCAATGGGTCAGAGCAATGCAGCTTCGGCCACCACTGGCCACGTGACTGCGGAACCGACTTCCGCAGTTTTCTCGCTCGACGAGATTTTGTCGCCTGCTTCATGCTCAGCCGCTTACTTTTTACTCACTTTTTGTCCTCTTGAATCAGCTGTGCTTCTCTCTTTCCATTCGTTGCGCAAGATTGATTCCGCCGGCCTGGTTGTGCACACCGAACGCCGCATTGGTTTGGAATGCGCTGAATGGAGAGGTGCCCTAGCATCACGTGATGCTTAGTCGTGTTGGCTTTGTGTAGTTCGAGAACGTTGCATATGTGCAAGTGTGCGGAGAAGTTGCGAGTCCCGGAGTGGCAAAAGCAATGCCTCGGCTGCCTCTCCTCAACCCCAACGTCAGCGTCTCGGTCATCCATCTGCTACTGGGCCTCCGCCACGTGATATCTCGTTAGACTACCTTACTGCTCACTGGTTGGGGGCCGAATCCTGTCGGCACCGAACTCACTCCGAGAATTCGCGAGTGAGGTATTGGGCGGTTGACTCTGGCGTGTTTACATTTTTACTGTGAGCTCTTGTACCTGCTGAGCTTAATTTTGTGTACCTAGCTCTGCCATTGCACTCGCTTGCATCATCTCCCCAGATACCGTTACCGACGCCCTGCAGCTGCACTGGAACCAAGCAGTCCTTTTCAACGAGAGCTTTGCAGCCCGAGCTTAACAGGTGCGCTCGTCCTTGCGACGAGCAAAGGACGTACCGGTAGAGCTGGCGTCTCGAAGCTTCGATGCTAGTGAGAATAGGAGCTGTAGGCGACGGATGCTGTAGCAGAGCACGGCTGTCCTGCGTGCCCGTGCAGCCTTAGCAGTGAGTGCACGCTCCATTAGAACGGAGCCCTAAACTCGCTCTCTCACGCAGCCGCAGAGGGCCTGCACGTGCGAAGCACTGGCCTTGACTTGCAGCCGACCGATCGTCACTTCAGCAGTCATTTTTACGATGTAGATCATGCAGCATCCTGCATGATCCGGCTCCCAATGCAATCATTCGACTCCTTCAATTCTTGCTTCCGAAGTCCTTTGACCCGTTTCAATTCTTTTGCCCACAGGTCACTGGAAACGCAATGCTCGTGGCCACATTTCTCCGACGAGGACGAATTGCACCAAACATGAGATGATTTTTTTTGAGCAGCCTACAGATGGCCGTCTTGCCTATAGTGCCACATGACTAGATAATGTCCTGTGTGTAGCACCCTAAGAGAACTTAAGAGACAGATAGACAACAAAGATGTTTTATCTGTGTTGGTGCTGCTAATCAACGATCTTGCTAATGTCACTGTGGACTAACGAAAGTCTTGGTGAAAGCAGTATTCAAATCTCATACTTGTCGGTTTGCTAACCTCCAGGCTATCATGCTGCGATGGTCCTAGCCAACTGTACACTGCCTCAAAATCTGTATTCTATTATTTCAATCACTGATTCTAGTCTAGTTGCTGGTCTAATTGATTCGTAGCCTCTTGCTGTTGGGCGTCACCGAAAATCCTATAGTGCCGAAGACATGGAGAACCGTAGTTGCATGACCTGGAACTAGCTTAGGAGGGACTGGAAGTAAACCACGGTTGAAAATGTGATGGTTCAGCGTGATGACAGTAGTCAGGTTTGCAACTTGAGCGCTTTTAGTCACTCAAACCCTGGAGTTTTACTCAGCGAAAAAATCCAAATTGAGTTCCAGCTCTCTTTAAAAACCGATTCTGCGTGAATGTTATACACCTGTACATGTAAGTTTCAGAGTGCATTTTCTCAATGTCTACCACAGAACATCCTATTCATTTTTTTATATCGCCACGTCAATTAAACATGCTGGGCTAGTGCTGATAAACTGCGCGCATCAGGTCCGGTGCCTATTTTAGGGTTAAGGGACTCGGTGTACCAAGTATGGTACTGTTTGGTTATCCGTATGTAGGAAAAACTTGCACACACCAAAGAAAAACTGTACCTAGCTGCGATTGTCCGGGCACCCGAACACCCAGCAGTGTGTATTTTGGAGTGTCAACTGCTCGAAGAAGAAGCCGGCGGCTGTCTGTGTAGAATTGCTTGTGCTGCTGACTCGAGCCTGCTGATCACCGTCAATCTGCCCTGCCTCATCGGGCTGCCGGTGCTGACTAGGCTTTCGCCTGGGCAACTGTTTTGTGACCATCGAGTGGGCCGTGGTTTGCCGAAGCCGGTGGCAGAGAAGTCAGCAGTAAGCCAGCTTGGCATGAACTCTCCGCTTTGTGCTTGCCGGCTGGTGCAAGCGTTTTGGGCACGTAAGAAGGCAGTGTCGGGCATGTCGCATGTCATGCCCCCCTCCACACCCAGTGCTAGTCTGTCTGCGTCTTGGCAGTGCATGCTTAATCACAGTGTGGTCTTCAAAGGCTGCCAGATGGGCATAAGTGAACCGTTTCCTGATTGCCGAATCCCGGCTGCTGACTCCCGAGTGTTGATCCTGATAACTGCTTCCTGACTGTAGATTTCTGGTGGCTCTCCTGCTTTGTAGCTCTGCATCTGGAACATACTTTAGTCTTGTAGTTTCCGTTTATAACTCACTGGCTAGCTATGCATTCGCAATACCGTTTCAGATTTGCTGTAGAGTCACAAAAATTTACTGGCCAGCACTAATTAGCAGAGCTGCCTTTGTAAGCGCTTCTGATCTTGCCTGGACTGCATGCTAGAAAGAGAGAAGGCTATAGTAAAAGGGTGTCGTAAGAGACCGATCTGAATCGGCAGTTGTTGTTGGAATTTGCTGGGTATGCAGCTAATCTGGCATTGCGTCATCGCTTTGAAGAATCCAGTGCGCTGAAAATCGTGAGCCTGTGTTGTCTGCTTTGTGGCTCTGATGATATGCTTCGAGGCGATGCAGCTAAGTGTTGGTTTTAATCTTGGCCGATTGTCTCAGCCTTGATCCTATCTTTATGCTGGAATATGTTTGAGTGGCAAGGTTATTTTCATAATTCAGCAGTCAGATACTGGTATTCACCTTGATTAACCTGATGGTGGGGCGTAGTTGTAGTTCCTAGTGGTAGGCACCCTTAGGTGGCTGTAGGATAGTTATAGAATGGATGGATGTAGTCCATTAGCTTCCTTGTTTGTAGAAGCATGCAGTTCGGAAAAATCTATTCAAAATGATTCAAATATAAATGAGCACCCTTCCAGGAAGCTGGCTCGACCATTAATTTTTAATTTCTGAAAACCCTCGGTAGCAGGACCTGAATTCCATAAAAGTTGAAACTTAGATAAATTGTATGATAAGCTCCTACTCTGAGAGCGTTGGCATCTGAGTGGTTTATTTGATCGGTGCCAGAAGTCTATTTTTTTATAATCAATTATGTTGACTGCCACTCGATTTGATTAATGCCGGCATCAATGCCTGCCGGTGGGCCGGTGAGGGTGACATCCAGGCTCTAAATTCTCTGTGAACTTACCACCATTGAGCTCCCAATTGTATTGCACTGGCAGCTGTGTTGAATAGATGGTGATCCCTGTCATTGTTCATGCTGGAAGGCCCCTGGTCCTATGGGGTAAGGCGTTGGCAAGTTCATGACCCTTCAGGTCGTGGGTTCTAGTCCAGCAGCAGGCAGCTCCTTTGCCACCAAAGCTCTTCTGCTGCTGCTGTGATTGCAGCGATTGAATCAGCTGATCTTTACTTTTACTTTACTGCTTGTGTGTTCATTGCTGGCAGGTTCTAAGCTGTATTTGGTAGTCGGGATTCGCTTGTGCAGATGGTGTCCTGCAGCAGTTGTCGGCTAGACAAACCAGCCAGGCGATGATACTACAGCCCCTTCTCTATTGCAGACCGCCTACATATGCATTCTTCATTTGGCTGATGATGCCTGCCCAATACCGTCCTGCTGCCTGCACGAGTTCTTGAAAACCGAGCAAGGTCTGGCGTTTAGCTTGCAGGTAAGAATAGAGGTTGTGCAGAATAAATGAAAGTGTGGGTTCCTAGCTCGTATAACCCCCTGTGCCAGCTCTCGGGCACTAGATAACTATGCTTTTTTGCTGCCCCCACCCCTACAGCTAGTGGGTCTCTTCAAGTGTGAGTAGGGTTGCCGTGTTTGTTTGGCCACACTTCCACTTAATCATTTTCGGCTTATTGCCAAGAAAGCAAAAATCATTCCTCGGCAGAGGCAGCACCCACCCACAGACCAGTCCCAGCCTAGCCACTGCCTATATAAGTGGCCATTTGGCTCTGCTAAAAGGATCTGGGATGGGCTGTGCCTCTACCAGTTGCACCAGTTACCGATTCAAGCAGACCTAATTTCCTTAAACTAACAGACGATATAACTGAACTGCTACTCATAGGACACCCCAAGTGCATGGCTGGACTAGAAGGCTTTGCTCTTTTAATAGATGATGTTATTGAGTGATTAACATCATGTACTCGGAATTTAGGTGTTATCTTCGACAGCTGCCTAAATTTGGAAAGTTTCTTTAGGAAGACTGCTTCCACAGCAAGCCATCACGTGTGATTACTATCTAAGATAAGGAGCTGCCTTTCACGGTGGCTTGCAAAACATTTAACTAGCTTCTTGATTCTGTCTCGGCTAGGTTATTGTAACTCCCTTTTGGTTGCGCCATCAAAAAAAGCCACTAGGCTACTTTAGCTGGTGATGAATATGGCTGAAAGGCTAGTTTACAAATCCCAGAGGTTTGACTGTGTCTCCTTTTCTGAATGAGTTTGAATGACTGCCGGTTGATCGATAGATACGGAGTATTAAGTTCTTATGCTGACCCACAAGGTCCGCTATGGCTTGGCTCCTTCATACCTTGCTGAACTGCTGCACCAGTGCAAGCCTATTTGTGCCCTCAGGTCCTGTGTGGACAATATATAAATTAGCTGTTCCATTTCTCTGCTTAAAGACTGTTGGCATTAGAAGCTTTTATGTCCTAGACAGTGAAACTCCCTTCCGCAATTCTTACGCAACGATGTTCCATTCAGCTGCCGACTGTGGCACATCCTGTCAGCTGTCCTGGGCTGCTACTTCTATGTTTCCCACCACCTTAACTACTCTCCTGACTCAGCCATGGTTCTCACTTTTGCCTTTCTGCATCTGATGAAGTGTGTCGCCTACGGAATGCATATCGAAAGGTGCTTAGGCTTGGAATGCACTATGCGCAAAATTGTGCTACGTAACACGCACATGGTCTTTGTGGAGTTACAGATGGAGATACATTCATGCTCTTCTAAGCAGAATAATCTCGGTCTTTGATTACAACTGATAGCTAGTGTGCCGCAGTCTGCATTCTCTTTACCGCTAATGCTTGTCAATGCTTGATCTTGGTTACAGTGTACAGTGCAGCTCACACGCTAGAAATTGTCTGCTGAGAGCCTCCTCTACTAGATCTAGCAAGATCTAGCAAGCGATCGGGCAATTGCAACTGCCTTTCGAACAGAGGCCATTTGGCAATCACATACATAGGATGCAATCAGGCCCGAAGCTGCATCCTGTTGTTCTGTATAGTTAAGCTCCATCTTCTGAGGAGTAGGTGCCGGATGAGGCTAATCGCCTTATGACACTAAATTGACATCCTTTGGGGTTCGATACTTCAGACCGTACGCTCTAAAAGACAGTAACTGGCCTCCGGCTACAGTCACCAACTTGGAGATTACCTTGCATCCGTTACGTTATGAATGCTATCCCGGAAAGAGGGTGGGCGTTAGAAACAGCAGAACCGAGCGTGAAAAGTAGAGCTAGCTAAAGGTAAATCCCTTTAGCGGTCGTACCAAGCATCCTCTCTATAAAGCTTTTGAATGCGATCTGGTGAAGCTTAGCAATGGTGACAGCAAACCTAGTGCATGCTTTGCTGCTTTGTCCATTGATGCTGCTGCCAATTAGTCTGGTTCCGTTGGACCGAAGTTTACAGATCAAGTAGTAGTCTGTTGCTATTTAGTTCTACTTTTTTGAAAAACTGATAAGGTAAAGAATTTTTCTCAAGCTATAATAATAAAAGTATTATTACACAATAATAATAATAATACTTGTGCATAGTACCCTCAGAGAACTTAATCTCTCTCTTGGCACTTTACACATGCTGTAAAAAGAAGCATGTTCATGTGGTTAGTGGTAACATACACATTGTCAGCACATATGCACTCAAAGGACACATCCTTAGGACCAACCAAACGCTGTGAGAAACGGGTACATTTTAAGTTTCTTTTTAAATTGGTCGTCCAATGAAAGGTCAGTTTGGAACAGCACGCCTAGATTTCGTGAAGATGCTGCAGGAGTCGCTGGCCAATCCCATTTTGAGGGTTAGTTTTCCTTCTATCTGATTGGGACTAGGTTTGCTCATAACTAGAAAGAGGTTGTATCATCATTTAATACGAGAAACGTTTTGGCTGTCCAACTGTGAATGTTAGCAATACTTGCAGCAAGGAATTTGAATGAGTTTGATTTGCTGGAAGGCATGGAGGAGTCTAAGCAAGTAAAAATGAAAGCTTGGATTATGCTTGGAGACAGCATTGCCCAGGAGGAGAGTATTTGTTATGAAAAGCTGTGGATCGAGTACAGACATCCCTATATCGACCTTTGGCCGTTGACTTCAGTGCAGAATGTCCTTCTCAGTTAGGTCATAAAATATCGCAGTCCAGTATTCGATAATTGATAAGTTTCTGTACATAGCTGCTCATTTCTTTATCTCTCTCCTCATTCCCTGCGCTAGAGGGCAGTCTTGGGTGACTCCAATCTAGGTGTGGACCTTCACTTAACTTCTTCGTAACACCTTCAACCATTCCACTGATATCTTCACTGTGACTATGCATGAGCCTTCCTCGGGTATGCTACTTTCTCTCTCTCTCTCTCTCTCTCTCTCTCTCTCTCTCTCTCTCTCTCTCTCTCTCTCACACACACACTCAGTCTCTCTCTCTCTCTCTCTCTCTCTCTCTCTCTCTCTCTCTCTCTCTCTCTCTCTCTCTCTCTCTCTCTCTCTCACCTATATCATTCACGACTGCAAGGAAATCGGCAACGAGCAAACTGACGGTCCTTGCAAGCATGCCCAAGTTTCGTGGTCTCCTTTTGCTTGTGTCGCAAAAGCACTTTTTTCTCCAAGGCTCGTAGAAGTAGGAACCTACCGACCAATCAGAACGAACTTGAAACGCCAGCCTTTTTGAAGAAATGTTGGGGTAACAGCCAGGGATTTTGGCCCACATCCCGATCGAGTCTACCCGTATCGGCCATGTGAATGAGATATTCGGAGAACCGACCGACCTTGTATAAGATAACGTAGCAAAAACTGATTGCTGCAGCCAATTTACTTCGCTATAGCCTTCAATTTTCACATGTCCCTCCGGTTAGTATATAGCTGTGCCTAAATCAAAGCTCACTTCCAACGACACCTCTGTGGGTGGGAGCTTGGGGGAAAATGTACTTAGTAGCTTCCCCTAGTCCACCACTCGTCAGAAAAAGGTTGGAAGAAAATTGAAGGCAATAGTACTGTCTAAAGGAAGCTGTACAACGGTTTCGTGTGGGCTCGGCACACTCACTCAACGATTCTGCCCAATTTTCGATCTGCAGCTTCACTCTTGCCTCTCACACGCTCCTTTCCATACCCACTGGTTGCCTGGTGCTTCCACCAGGTGCTTCGGCATGCTGCCAACATAATTTTCTCCGGTTATGGCCACTCGGCAACCCATGTTATTGAATGCTATTTATTGGTTCTCTCCAATGGCTTATTAGTCGATTTAAAAACTCGGGGTTCACGTTGCTAAGTTTGTCCTTGGATGTGATTCCAGCGATTCCAGATGCTCCCTCTTCACGACCCAGATCGTCGAGGGTTCCAGTTAAGGCAGTCAGCAGTAATTTGTCGCTTACGGTCTTCAGCTGCTATATAAATGAGGATGTTGAATCAGCTATCTCTTGTTTATTTTATTTTTCTGGTGCTCTGTCGGGTGTGCATATTTGCACAAGCTTAGTTTTACCGAGGACCTATTTGTGGTTTGACCTATCCTGCTCCAGATGTCCTTTTGTGTCAGCTGCAGGAAGCTTGACCGTGTGGTTTATAACTGAGTGACATGGGCTCATTTATCCAGAGCCGATGGGTAGCCCATCTCCTTCGAAAGGAAGCCGAGAGCTTGTTGCTCGGGCGAATGCTCCCTGTGGCTAGCTTGTATGTGTACTTTTACCTTCTCTGCGGTCCCAAATAGAGCTCTGGCCACATGTTTGCACTATCCCCACTATTGCAGGCTGGCCTCGTCTTCTAGGAGTTGCCAACTGGTCGGTCAAGGATTAAGGCGTCCTTAGAAACAATCAATGGATTGGCCTACTTGGACTGTCGTAGCCTGGCCCCGGAAAATCTGATAGTTGGCATGCTGGAGAGTCAGACAGATGGGAAGAGAAAGAAAATGAGCATGGCGATAGAGAGACGGAGTGACAGAGACAGAGAGGAGACAGGGAGGTAAAGAAAGGACAGAGAGAGAGAGAGAGAGAGACGAGAGAGAGAGAGAGAGAGAGGGAAGGAGCGATAAGTGAGAGGTCAAAAGAGATATAAGAAAAAATTGGGAGGGAGAAAAATGGCTAACCAATTTATAAATACGGTGCCCATGTGTGAAAGGATAATCAGCAGTCTGAGATTATGCCTGAGATATGAGACCTTTTTGAAATCTTGCTAGTCACATGCTGAGCATTGAGAGTCATAGACCTAGCTTTGATCGTAGGAGCAAGGTGTTTAACTCCACGTAGTCACAAGCGACTTAGGTGCCTCAGTTGCAATAGCTGACTCCCGTAAGGGTCGTTAGCCCAAAAGACTTGAATGCCGCCAAAGCTTGAGAGCCGCCGAGGTTCCCAGTTCACCAGTTCTTAGCTGCTCTTGCAGCACATTGGCCCTACGATTGGCCTTCGGCACTTTTTTGGTGTCAACTCATTTTGTTACCAAAGTTTGCACTCGTGGCTGCATTTCGATCTCATTCAGTCTGCATTTTTTGTTTGTAGCTTTGACATTAAAAATCATGATAATTGCAAAACCGTAAGACCCTTGACACTGATGCTATCCACAAAATATCTTCCTTGCCCCCCCCCCTTCTCGATCCTCCATCGGATAAGCTGTACCGTTACCAGAAATGGTTCTAATGGAATGCTACAACAGCACACTGGTCGACGTTATGGAGGAGTTTTATCCTCTGATTAAGCACATTTTAAGCCCTTGCCCAGGTGGTCTATTGTTTACTGCTCATCAAATAAGTTATGACTTCTTAGACCATTCTTGCAAGAGCGTAAAATGGATCAGGACTGGCTGTCCATTGATTACTTTCTCAAGTTGAATGATGACTGAACGAGCTATGTTCAAACCAAGTGTGACTCTGTAATCGAAAAGCTTAGGCTCAAAATCAGCTCTGCCAGCGTGTCTCCAGTAGAATGTGCACCAAAGTTGGTTGTCTTTCTTTAATGTGACCTTTCAGTAGACGATCACATCAGCTCCACAGTCAAGTCTGCTGACTTTCAACAACACAACATTGCTAAAATTTGGGCCTGCTTAGGCAGGAAAACCATATCCAAGTTGATCCGTGCATGTGTGGTATTCCATCTCGACTTCTGTAATTCACTGCCTGCCGGTCTACCAGCTTGTGCAACCAGGTGCATGCAGTTGGTCCAAAACTTTGCAGCCACACTTGTAGTGAGTGTCGAAGTTGCCACTTCACAACGCCGACTAGCACTGGCTCCCAATCAAGCAACATATCGACTTAGTTGTTGTAACTCCCTCAAAGATACTTTCATTCTCTGTGCTCTAGTCTACCTATCAGAACTACTCACCGATTAGGCTTGGCAAACTATCACCCACCGGCTTTTCTGACTCAGATCTCTTAGCTCTGCCTTAAATCCTCGAGAGACCGTGCCTTTAGTTTGCTTGACCTCGAAGCCTGGAACTATCTCCCGACTGACGTCACGACATTCTCTGACTCGACGACATTTAAGAAGAAGCTAAAGACACATCTGTTCTTCACAGCATTTAGTGGGTCCTTGTGATTTATTTTTTGTATGCATATGCATGCTGATAGTGTGCTTGCTACCACTAACCATATTTACATGTTGACACTGTGCATGTTACCACTAACCATATGATCATGCTTCCTTAACATCATATCTAAAGTGCATAGAAAGAGATTAAATTCTCTGAAGGTGCTATGCAAAATGCAAATGTATTGTTATTATTAACCATTCCCAGATCATTACCTTGCTGAGCGATGCTGATAGTGGTCTAACAGATCGTTTGTATAGCTCCTTTGTGAGCAAGATAGATAAGATCAAGAACTCCATTCCCGAGATAACAACTGGACTCTTCACTCTCCGGCTCTTGCTTTTCGCAATGGCCACCTTCAAGATTGCCAAGTAATGACCTGATCTTGAAGTTCATCTCCCAGTCTGTGAAAACTACCAACCTTGTCAACTCCTTCAACTCCATGCTTTTCTTCTTCTGAGCTGCACATAGATTCTCTGCTTAACCTGCATGACTAACTTAATTACTAGGTCCTCCTCAGCAATTACTAGTTCTTGTCCCGGAATCCTTAAAAAGGGCTGTCGTTAAGCGATTAATTGGGAAATCAACAGGAGACTGGAAGATTTTCTACTTCCGACCTAATCTCCCCACTCTGTTCGTATCAAAGACACTGGAACAAGTAAAGGTAGACCAGCTAAACTCCTAAATCGAATTTTCACACCTAGCAATTAAGTTTCAATCAGGTAAACACTCCAAAAAGTCTGAACTCTTGTGAGTGTATAGCGACATTCTCAGGAATGCTGAGTGTTGTTGGTAAAGTCCCTAGTTTTTTGGTAAAGTGTTAGTTCTACTGGATCTTACGGCAGCGTTTAATACCATTGATCGCCAAGTCTTTTTGAGCTCCTGCTATCTCGCCTGGATTTCATTGGCACTGCACTGCTATCACTTAGGTCTTATCTCTATGGGAGATTTCAGAGGTTAGATGTCTATGGCAACAGTCGTCGGGAAAGCCTTTAAACTCTCCTTTACCCCTGGGATATGTATTTGGCCCACTCCTTTCTACAGCGTATCCCCTTCCTCTTGCCGATATAATCGCTAGCACAATCTAGGCTCATACCAAGCAGATGGTACAACAGCCAAGCTGGTCCGTGCATTTGTGACATTCCATTTAGCCATCTGTATTACTCATTACGCTCTAGGTCTTACTGCCTAGGCAATACGATGTTTATGGCCAATGCAAAAGTCAGCTGCTAGGCTTAATGTGGTAAACGAAACATTACACCACTTCTCGGTTACCTTCGCAGGCTCCTGATCATGCAGTGCATCGACTCCAAGATAGTGTTGCTCACTCGTATATCCATTTGCTCTCTTGCTCTTGCCTGGCTATCGTAAATACTTACCGATCAGGCTTTGCATGGTGCTGTTTGTCGTTTAGCTGAGCCTCTGACAAACCTTATATCCCTTAATTAAAGACTATCTTTGGTTCGTATGCTTGTAAAGCCTGGAACTGACTTCCTACTGAGGTCACCTGATCCCTGATTTCACCACATTTAAAAAGAAGCTAGTTAGAAACTCCTCTGTTCCTCCAGACATGTATTCTGGCCTGGAGCATTGTCCTTTGCATGCTTGTTCGGGCCAACGCTGTGCATGTTATCGCTAAACAATTGCTGTACTTCCTTAGCCTTGTAAGTGAGTTAGTTCTCTTGAAGCACCACACGTGTGTCTTAATAACAATAATGTTACTATCACTACAACTTGTGTGAGCTTGCCTCATGCGAGTCCGTCGGTAGATGCTGGAAGACAAGCAGATGCAGCCGTTTAGAGCTAAGAGTAGCAACTCGGCTGCCGTGCATGCTGGGCTGAGCTGCCGGCCGTGCAGAAATCAACACGGCAAGGACAGGAGAGGTCGGACTTTCTCAGGCCGCCGACCTCAGGCACCCAACCTGTCTAAGGTGTCAGGAAATAGCTCTAGCCAACTACTAACTCTTGTTTACCCGGCGGTAGACCATGCAGTCGTGGACTGTGCACTCGTAGGGGTATTTCTACTTTGACTGCTGCACTCGGTGCAAGCAAGCCAATGAGCAAGCCACGAGTTCAGGGTCACCAAGCTTCTTGCCTGGAAGTTAAAGGCAGCCTTTTGCATGTTGACACTGTGCGTGTCACCTCTAAATGCTGATTTAAGAGCCTCATTTGTATAGCAGCAGAAGAGCCTTAAAGGCTGTCACCGCCGCTTGCAGTTGGTAATACAAGATCGCCCTCTGCAGGATTTGAACCTGCAACATCGGTCGTGAAGACCAGCATTTTACCTCCTGGGCTATTACAGGCCTCCTCTAACCATGTTATACTTGTTAACATTGTTCATGTTACCACTAATCATATGATCGTGCTTCCTTTACAGCCTATGTAAAGTGCCTAGAACAAGACTTAGTTGGTTTGGTCCAGTGGTTAAGGCGCTCGCTCCGACCAAAGTCTGGCTGAGGTCGTGGGCTCGAGCCCCGTGGCATATGTGAAGCGCCTGAATGGAGATTAAGTTCTCTTAGGGTGCTATACAAATGAATTGTATATATATATGTGTGTGTGTGTGTGTGTGTGTGTGTGTGTGTGTGTGTGTGTGTGTATTTGTAAAGTTCTCTGAGGGTGCTATAAAATGTAATTATTGTTACTATTATAATTATGCTGCTGCTGGCAAGGATCGTTAGCAGCGTAGCAATTAAAGACCTATCTTGCAGCTCCTCTCACGACACCTTAGCTTGCCGATCGCTGGGCAACCCTGTATCAACGTGTGGCTGGCTGCAGCAAGCCATGGTTTATCGGTATGTCTGAATCACGAAGTCAGCCAATTTAATTAAACCCTTAGATGGCAAAACTGTTGCAATTAGCCAACTTCAAGAATGGTTTTTGGTGGAATCAAAAAAGCCTGATCAAATTTGCTTGACTCTCATATATCCTCTCTATCCTTGGCTCTAAGCTCATGGGTAAGGTGCTTGTACTTCATGATTCAGCTCGTGGGTTCGAGTCCTGCAGCAGAAAATCTGTTATTGCCTGCTGCAAGCAGCAATGATAGCCGTGAAAGTGCTTCTGCTGCTACATAGAATTAGGCTGTTTGGTCAGCTGACCTTTACTTTAATTTTTACTCGGGGTTCTGCACGAAATCCGAGTGCCTTGCTCTAAGACCTACTAGATGACCCCATTGGCTCAGCAGTTAAGTCTGCCTACTTTCAGCAATGCAGTATCGCAAAAATTCACATGAGCTTAGATACAGGTGCTACTGCAAGTTAGTCATGCACCAGCGATATCCCGTCTAGACTGCTGTGACTCGCTGTATTCCGATCTTCCTGCCTGTGCAATATGCAGTTTGCATGCAGATAGTGCAAAGCCTAGACTTGTCTGCCGTGAGCGTCGCAAATATGGCATTGCACTCCTTCAGTCCGACCTGCTCTGGCTCCTAATCAAGTAGTGCATCGATGTTGAGGTTCTTTCAGTCACTCTATGGTCCCGTCATTCTTTTGAATCAGCTAATCTTTACGTGTGCAAACTCTTTCTAACCATAGCCAGCTCCAGTGTGCATTATTGTAGACTCTGTTTAGTCAAAACATCGGTCGAAGCAGTAACGTCGAGCTTATCTGACGTTGGGATCATCTAATAATAATGATATTGCATTTGTTATGGCACCTTCAGAGAACTCAATCTCTTTCTGAATGCTTTACATTTGCTGCAAAGGAAATACGATCGAATGGTGAGTGGTATTATGCTTGATAAACAATATTAGCAACATGGTTAGGGGTGACATGCACAGGGTCAGCATGCAAGTGTAGTTAGTGGTAGCATGCAACAGTGTCAGCACACATAAGCACATAAAAGACGAATCACAGGGACCCACTAAATGCTGTCCGAAATAAGTGCGTTTTTAGCTTCTCTTTAAATATGGTCAAGTCAGGGTATGTCGTGACACCATATGGAATTGAGTTTCAGGCTTTGGGAGCATACAAACTAAAGGCACGGTCTCTAAAGGATTTGAGGTTTGTACGAGCTATAGGAAAGTGATTAGATTCCGAAAAGCGGGTGGTAGGATGCTTAGCCTGGTGGGGGAGTAGATCTGAGAAGTAGGCTGGAGCCAGAGAATGAAGTGGCCTAAAAGTGAGTGACAGAACCTTGCAGTCGATGCGTTGCTTGACTGGGAGCCAGTGCAGGTCATCTAGAAGTGGTATGATGTGGCAACCGCGACACTCACGACAGACAAGCCTAGGTTCAGAGTTTTGCACCAGCTGTAAGGGCCTGATTGCACATACCGGTAGCAGTGAGTTACAGAAGTCGAGACGGATTGTCACAAATGCGTGATGGATGAAGTTAAATGTGGTGTCAATGTCAAAAAAGGCCGAATTTTAGCAATGTCGTGTAGCTGAAAGTAGTCAGACTTTACTGCGGAGCTGATGTGTTCGCCTAGTGAAAGCTCACTTTGAAAATAAACCACACAGATTTCGCACAGATTCAACAGAGGATATGCTGACAGAGTCGATTTTGAACGTTAGGTTTTTCAATTTCCGAATCACACTTGGTTATCCCATAATTACTAGGTTGGTTTTACCATCATTCAATTTAAGAAGTTTGCTGCCATCCATGTGTGGGCGTCATCAATCAATACGTGCAGCAATGAAGTTGAGAGGAGAAGGCTTAGTCCCATTCCCCTCAAGGGACTGAAGAAGATCGGCAGATTACAATCACAGGTTGCCGACTACCCCCCTACCCCATCTCACCACTCTCATCTGCCGGCTGTGGTCGTGCTATCTCCCAATAACAAAGGTCGAAAAAGTAGCCATAAGGACCCGGCAAAGCACAGGCTGCCGGCAGCTTAGTTAGTGTAGAGACGTAAGATGGCTCGATCGCCGATGAACTTTAATGACCTTAATGATTGTAGCGTTACCACGGACTAAGAATCATTATCATAGTTTATCTTACCTCAAGTTGCTGTGATGGTAATCCTGGATCAGGCATCAGGCCTAGCATGTTATCCTTGGTGTTCTGGGCCCTGACGGTCTGCCAGCAGATGGGTGCAGTAGCACCAGTAATTGAAACTGTGTCAACTGTTCTTTTCATGCGTACAAAGAGCAGTTTACTCCATGCACCTCCAGCATTGATGCTTTGGAGACGTTTAGGTCTGGCTGCCTGGCAGGGTTCAGCCGACTGGCTTGAAGCCTGCACTGACTGGATCTGACTGGAACCAGCAGCCGGTGGAGCAAGCCTGGATGCTTGTTTCAGAAGCTTTAGCAGCAGCCGATTTCATTGCTGAAGCTGTAAACTATATCTGGTATAACTAGTGGGTATGCACAGATCTACAATCGAGAGTGCTGCAGCTGCTGCCACCCTACAAAGACATTGCAGAACAAAAGAAGTGTCAAGTGAATAAAAAATAGCTAGCAACTGTGTAGCTGTGATGGCTCACTAGGTAAGGTAGTTGCTTTTCATGACCTCGGCTCCGAGGTCGTGGGTTCTAATCCTGTGGTGGGTGATTCTTTATTGCCGCTGCAAGCGGTGGTGATAGTCGTAAAGGCTCTTCTGTCACTATACAAAGAGGCTGTTGAATCAGCAAGTATTTTGTATGTGTGGGTGCGCATGATATATGTATATATATATATCATGCGCACCCACACATACAATATATATATGTGTGTGTGTGTGTGTGTGTGTGTGTGTTTGTGTGTATATAAACATATATATATAAATATAGTCCTAAGCAGCATTCCTGTTTGCCTTTGGAGCATCGTGCAAAGGCCGAAACGAAGTCCCGTGTTCGTATTCCTCACTGTGTTGCATAAGACTGCCGTGCTGTAAAGTGAACGCTGCCTTTCAGCGTTGCAATACTCATAGAAGCTTAAACTTTTTCCTTATACATGTCAAACTCTCTCAAATCCCTTGCTGCATGTAGTGATGACATCCACACATGGATGGCAGCAAACTTTCTTAAATTGAATTATGGTAAAACCAACCTAGTAATTATGGGATAACCAAGTGTGATTCGGAAATTGGAAAACCTAACGCTCAAAATCGACCCTGTCAGCATATACCTAGCATATACAGCTAGGCTTGTCTGTCGCGACGGTGCAGTTGCCACATCACACCACTTCTTGCCGACCTGCACTGGCTTCCAGTCAAGCAAAGCATCGACTGCAAGGTTCTGTCGCTCACTTTTAGGTCACTTCATTCTCTGGCTCCAGCCTACTTATCAGATCTACTCCCCCACCAGGCTAAGCAGCGTACCATCTGCTTTTCGGAATCTATTTGTTTGCCCATACCTCGTACAAATCTCAAATCCTTTAGAGACCGTGCCTTTAATTAGTATGCTCCCAAAGCCTGGAACTCACTCCCGACTTCACGAAGTCTCCTGACTTGTCCACACTTCCAAAGGAAACTAAACACACACCTGTTTATGACAGCATTTAGTGGGTCCCTGTGATTCGTCCTTTATGTGCTTATGCATGCTGACACTAACCATACTTGCATGCTGATCTTGCATGCAGCACCCCAAACCACGTTACTCTTGTTGTTTATTGAGCATGCTGCTACTAAGCATTCGATCGTGCTTCGCCTGCAGCAAATGTAAAGTGCCTAGAAAGAGATTGAGTTCTCTGAGGGTGCTATATCAAATTTATTATTATTATTATTATGTTACTTTAAGATCCAACACATCTATGCAGGAAACGTGGCTGAGTCACTGCAAACAGCAAAAAGCTTGTTGCAAACAGTGGAAGGAAAAGCCGTGGGTGTGCACCACACGCATGCGTGAACTCACACACGAACTCACACACGAACTCACACACAGACGTGCACTCACACACAGACGTGCACTCACACACAGACGTGCACTCCCACACAGACGTGCACTCACACACAGACGTGCACTCACACACAGACGTGCACTCACACGCAGACGTGCACTCACACGCAGACGTGCACTCACACGCAGACGTGCACTCACACGCAGACGTGCACTCACACGCAGACGTGCACTCACACGCAGACGTGCACTCACACGCAGACGTGCACTCACACGCAGACGTGCACTCACACGCAGACGTGCACTCACACGCAGACGTGCACTCACACGCAGACGTGCACTCACACGCAGACGTGCACTCACACGCAGACGTGCACTCACACGCAGACGTGCACTCACACGCAGACGTGCACTCACTCAGACGTGCACTCACACGCAGACGTGCACTCACACGCAGACGTGCACTCACACGCAGACGTGCACTCACACGCAGACGTGCACTCACACGCAGACGTGCACTCACACGCAGACGTGCACTCACACGCAGACGTGCACTCACACGCAGACGTGCACTCACACGCAGACGTGCACTCACACGCAGACGTGCACTCACACGCAGACGTGCACTCACACGCAGACGTGCACTCACACGCAGACGTGCACTCACACGCAGACGTGCACTCACACGCAGACGTGCACTCACACGCAGACGTGCACTCACACGCAGACGTGCACTCTCACGCAGACATGCACTCACACGCAGACACACACAGACATGCAGTTCCGCACAGACACACACACACACACACACACACACACACACACACACACACACACAGACGCGCACACACAGGGACACACATACACACCGACATGCTCGCGCACACACACACACACACACACACACACAGAGAGAGACAAGCACACAGACAGGCACACAGACAGGCACACACACACACACACACACACACACACACACACACACACAGACAAGCACACACAGACAAGCACACACACACACACAGACAAGCACACACACAGACAAGCACACACACAGACAAGCACACACACGTACTCACACATGCATACATCCATATTTCGTGTGTGTTCTCTCTCTCTCTCTCTCTCTCTCTCTCTCTCTCTCTCTCTCTCTCTCTTCGACTCACGTTATCGGAATGTTAGTTGGCTTTAATATGACTATCCATACAATACTTGCTTTGCAGCTGGGAATTTTCGTCCTGTTTGTACTGGAGACGTTTTTGCTAGAACAATCAGTTCTCTAGCACTGCTCAAACTAGGGTTATTCTGCTCGAGACCGCCCACCCCAACCGGCTATCCATTTCCAGCCACCAAGCAGAGGCTGTGAGAACACGGTGCTCGTGAGCTGGACGTGAGACCGGGAGCCGAAAGCCACTAGTGACTGTCCGTCGGCTCGACGAATATAAAAGCTCGCACTAGCAGTCGACCCGTGCAAAGTGCACGTGACCGGCACGTGAGATTCACACTTAGGCGCTGCCGATGGCAGCTAGCAGCCACGTGACTATTTCTATTTCTCCTTTCAGTGCTTCAGGGCAACTGGGTTCAGGGTCACACACGAGGTCACCCTGAGGACACCCTAACCTTAGGTTAGTCAGCAACTGCTCCGGGGATGCTGCCTGATTCAATTCACCTGGCATTCCCGTGTCAAAGCATTTCATCCGTCTTGGTGGTTTGATTCGCTGGTCCTATCTCGGCTGTGCGAAATGCCTGCCACGCGTGGAAGTCTGACAGCTATTGCTAGCAGCCAGGTGCCTACCGAAGTCGAAGATGAGATGTCCTGTGAGATCGGTTTTCATAGCCAAGCGCACCGGCGCATTGCATCCAGTCACTGTTGCCACCGAAGGTGTTGTTCTTGCTGGTGCTCGTTGCTCGCATGCATTACATAGTGACTTTTGATTCCTGGCTCTGTGGCATGATCGAGGGGCGTTAGCGCAACTAGCACCGACTCTTCGTTGAGTCTTGACCGTTGAGATGATATCACAAGAGAGCTGATAAGGTCTGCTCACTGAATCATCATTGACATAGGGCCTTGGCGTATTCGGTATCGTATTTTGCAGTGAAAATACAATGGGTACCCTGCACCCACATGAGCACATCATGCGCTGGCTCACGTGCCTCACGACTTCGAGCTGCTGTGCTGCCCGTGCAGTTTCTTCTTTCGGCTCACACTTCGGCAGCACTTTCCCGTCATCCAGCCGTTATCTCAGCTGTCACTTCTCGCCGGCTGATGCCCTGCGCATGCCCGTGGTTGACAAGCGAATCGGCGGATGTGCACAGGCGGATGTGCACATCCGCCTGTGGCCACGGGATTTCTTGCTCCTTACCGGATCATCAGTAGACTAGTTGTGTAATGTAATGTATTTCCATCTGTAGCTCTACAAAGGCTGAGTGAGTGTTATGAGGAGGTATTTATATAGCACATTCAAAACCTATGCGGCCTTCAGTATGCATTCGATAGCCTTTGCCTCACGCAACAAAGAGAAAGTGAGAAGCATCGCTGAGTCAGGGAGAGCAGTTAAGATAGTGCGTAGAGTGGACGTAGCAGCTCAGGACGGCTGGAAAGGATGTGCCACAGTCGGCAGCAGGAGAGCAGTTGTCGTTGCGTAAGAATTGTGGAAGCGAGTTCCACAGTCTAGGACCTTCAGAGCCAAAGCTTCTGTCGCCAACGGTTTTTAGGCGAAGAAATGAAACAGCTAATTTATTGCCCATACATGACCTGAGGGCATGAGGAGGCTGAAACTGGTGCTGCAGTTCAGCTAGGTCACTTCATCTTTAGGATGGGCGTGGCAGTCCGTGGAGCTGGTTGACCTGCTGTCGTCGTCTAAGCAGTCAGTTGCCTGCCTGTTAGTCTCCCGTGTCTCGCGAATGCTCTTTGACCATGGCTGGCCAATGATGGCAACTGATTAGAGGACGAGGCTAGAGGTGAGAGCCCTTGCCAATTCTTCAGAGCTTCTTCTTCAGAGGGGGCACTCGTCGGCTGTTCATCTTGAGTGCCGCAGCGTGTTACTGCCGTAAAGGGCGTGCATCTCTCCAAAGTTATCATCCCAAGAGTAGTCATTTAGTCTCTGTACGAGTTTATGATGAAAGAGCCAACTTCATTTTCTCTGCCTCGCAGGAAGCTCTAGCCAGACTTGCTACCTTGGCTACTTGCCACTTGCTACCTTGGCAGGGGGAGGGGGCACGGGGATGGGGGCACGGGGATGGGGGCACGGGGAGGGGGGCACGGGGAGGGGGGCACGGGGAGGGGGGCACGGGGAGGGCGAGACGCTGGCCAAACCGACGCCTGCTTGGTTGATGAGCAGCACTTTGGATCGCTGGCCTTTGGAGGATCTGTTCCGAACCTGATTGTGGAGGGCTGCTGGGCAGTTTGTGCTGACCAGCCTCCTGATTTCTCTCATGATCGTTCACTAAGCAGCGGCGAAAACAAGGACTTCTTGGCGTTTTTGTGTTCGGCCTGCTTGAGACATAGTCTTATGTTATGGCCCAGCTACATGGCAGCACCGAAACCTGCCATTCATTCATTTGCAGTCTCTGCTGCACTTTCTTGCTTCTTGCTGCTTGAATCCGGAGCTTCAAAGAAGTTTTTGGCTGCACACTTTTGTGGACGCGTGTACGGATACGTGGATACGTGTGCGGTGCATTGATAGCTTAGGTAGATATGTAGTGCGTACATGCGTGGACTTGTGCATGAAGACATGTGTGGACTTGTGCATGCTGAAGTATTGTATGCGCTATCACTAACCTATGTACATGCTTCCCTTGTAGCACGTGCAAAGTGCTACAAGGGAAGCATGTACATAGGTTACACGTGCATTTGCTGTAAAGGAAGCGCAATTTTATGGTTAGCGGTAGCATGCTCAATGACAATAAGCATAACATGGTTAGTAGTGATAGGCACAGGGTCAGCATGCAAATGTGGTTAGTGGCAGCATGCAGTGTCAGCCTGCATAAGCACACAAAAGACGGAATCACATGGACCCACTAAATGCCGTCATTAATAGATGCATTTTAAGCTTCTTTTTAAATGTTGTCAATTCACGGATCTTGTTATGCCAGTCGGAAGTGAGTTCCAGGCTTTGGGAACATACGAACTAAAGACATGATCTCTCACAACATCCCCTGACTTGACCACATTTAAAAAGAACTTAAAAACACCTATTTAGGACAGCATTTACTGGGTCCTTGTGATTCGTCCTTCGTGTGCTTATGCGTGCTGACACTGTGCATGCTGCTACTAACCACACTTGCATGCTGACCCTGTGCATGTCACCCCTAACTATGTTATTCATGTTGTTTATCCAGCATGATACCACCATTCGATCGCGTTTCCTTTGCAGCAAATGTAAAGTGCGTAGAAAGGGATTGAGTTCTCTGAGGGCACTTTATTAAGTGTATTATTATTATTTTTCTTATACAGCTAACCATCACGTCCGATCCTTATCCAAGATTAGGAGCTGTCTTCCACAGTGGCTTGCAAAAAATGTAACTAGCTCCTTAGTTATGTCTCGGCTTGATTTTTGCAATTCCCTTTTGGCTGGGCTACCAAAGAAAGCAACTAGGCCACTGCAGCTGGCTATGAATATGGCTGCAAGGCTAGTCTTCAAGTCCCAGAGTTTTGAGCAAGTGTCTCCTTTGCTAAAAGAGCTAGGATGGATGCCGGTTGAGCAACGGATACAGAGCAAAGTTCTTACGCTGACCCCCAAGGTCCGCCACGGCTTGGCTTTTCCGTACCTAGCTGAACTGCTGCACCAGTTTCAGCCTCTTCGTGCCCTCAGGTCCGGTATGGACAATAAATTAGCTGTTCCATTCTTCTGCTTAAACACCGCTGGCGACAGAAGCTTTAGCTCTGCAGGTCCTAGACTGTGGAACTCGCTTCCGCAATTCGTATGCAACGACAACTGCTCTGCTACTACCGACTATGGCACATCCTTTTCAGCGGTCCTGAGCTGCTAATTTTATTCTACTCCCTACCTCAGCTGCTCTCCTGACTCTGCTATGCTTCCCACTTTCTCTTTGTTGCGTGAGACGAAGTCTGTTGGCTACCGAATTCGTACCGAAAGCCGCTTAGGCTGTGAGTGCGCTATACAAAACTCTCCTGCGGAACACTCACATGGTCTTTATGACTTTGTGGAATGACAGACGGAGATGCATGCATACATTAATTAAAGATTTGATGTTAGCACGTAGTTGATGTAAACGATTAGATTCCGAAAAGCAGGTGGTACGATGCTTAGCCTGGTGGGGGAGTTGATCTGATAGGTAGGCTGGAGCCAAAGAATGTAGGTACCTAAATGTGAGCGACAAAACCTTGAAGTTTATGTGTTGCTTGACTGGTTGCCGGTGCAGGTTGGCGAGAGGTGGTGGGATGTGGCAACTGTGAAGCTCCCGACTGAGGAGCCTAGCCGCAGAGTTTTGAACCAGCTTTAATCGCCTGATTGCACTGGCCGGTAGACCAGCATCCAGTTAGCAGCGTTTCGCCTCCTTTGACTTAATTAATCACTGTTAATCACGTGCTGCAAGGACAGTCCTCGAAAATTTCTTACCCATAGGTTGCCTTTTGCCAACTTGATCTGAGTATCCTAGTTTTCCAGCCCCGTGTCTCGTGTCTGGCTTTCCTGTCGTTCCAGCAACTGAGACGAAAAACAGCATTCTCAAGTTAGTTCTCATTAGTTCTCAAAAATGCACGTGTTCTCAGGCAGCCATGCCAGGGTCAGCCATTAGCCAAATATAAACATGAATTAAAAAGTCTTTTCTGATCTGCTGCTGGATGCTGATCGGGCGAGGCTTCAGCCAGAAGCTTGACTAATCTTGCTGAAGCCTCTGGGCTTCGTCGGTCCTTGTTGCTCGATGCATGTGCTTTCTTATCGCCAAGCCAGGTGATGGCATGCATGCAGCTTTTCTCCGGAATGCGGGCCTTACAGAAGCTGCTGCTGGTTTGCAGCTGCCTGCCTGCCAGCCTGTCTTGGGCTCGGGTAGCACCAGCCAACACTGGCAACGCCTGTGGACCGACAGTCAGCTGCCGACTGCCACTTCACCGTCGGGTTTCACATGACTGGCCGTTTCTATTAGCCCAGTTCTTAACAGATAGCCATCACGGTGCTAGGCTGGAGCAGCATAGCACTTGGCTGCATCGATATCCTTCTACCTTCCTCCCCCACCCACTCAAGGTTGCCCGAGGGTAAATGCCAGCTGCCAATGACAGCCCTACATGCTGCAGCTATGCTTGCCATGGTCAGGGCATACCTGCAGCCCCTCAGAGCAACAAGCTTCCCTGCGTGGAATGCAGTGCCGGAAGATCGGGTAATTGACTCGAAACGCCGGTCTAGATAGCCGGAGCTGAAAGAGATGAAGCCGGCATCAATTCAAAGACGTCTGCCTGCAACGGGCAGTAGGGCGAGATCCTGCGAGAGAGACGTAAGACCGACCTGCGAAGACCGATGCTGCGGTTCGTGGTAGCTTTCTCAGTAGCTTCTCAATGCTCCAGGCTTGTAGTTCAACCGCCCAACCACCGGTGTTTTATTAATAACAGCTGCCTGTCGCCTGTAGGGAAGCCTACAGGCGACAGGCGTATACTGTTGTGTCTGGGTCTTCTGTTTTTCGACATGTGGACAAGGGTGGAAGCATAGATGACGTTTTTTCTTCTTTAGACCAGCAGCAGCAAACTGGGTCGTTAAGTAGGCGAATCGTATCGTACGGTAGCACAGCATCCAAAGAGTACGTCTGGCACAAACTTTACGTCTGACTTTCTTTGTATCATTCCAGCAGTTCCATGAGCTTTGGACCGATAGCCCACCTCTCGGTTCTAGGTGCTTTGACGGCGAGACGGCGAAACGGCTTCGCCAAACTCCGTGAAGCCAAGCATATTCCAGCCTGGCCTAGTGCAGGGATGTGCTGTTTGTCCAGTTGCCTAACTCCACGTTACTCTCTTGCTTTTGACTCGATCTGGGTCTTTGTTGCTCTCTGTAACAGGTAGCTGTATGTTGAAATGTCGACCCCGATCCAATTGGTTCGCCTGTATGCAGCTCTAATGCAACTGCTCGGTGGCTCTGGTGAAACCTCGGGATATGCGTGATGTATGCTTGGGCTGTGGCGCCAGGCACCCCATTCCTCACAAGGAGGAGTCACTCGGTGGACATTGGCTGCCATTCATGAAAAAATGACGTCGCCGAAGCACCTTTGCCTTGCGTTTTCTGAGACAGGTGCTCGAGTTGGTCGTCCAGGTAGAGTCGTCGCGAAAAGTAGCCAAAGTTTTGAACCAGTACAGCACAGTTGGATTTTATCTCGCAGGCAGGGGGCCTGAGGGCAGCTGCCTGCCGGTTGCTCGTAGGCTCGGCCTTGCGGGCCATCCGAGAGCCACCTGCGAGCGAGAGCTGCAGAATCGTCGAGGCAGCTGCAGCAGCGGCAGCTCTAGTACGTCGGGCCCACTTGCCTCTTGGGGCAATGTCCCAACGGGTCGTCATTAAATATGCTCAGGTTGGTGAGCCGTGATGGCACACTAGGTAAGGCGGTTGCTTTTCATGACTTCGGTCTCGAAGTCGTGGGTTCGAATCCTGTGGTGAGCGATCCTTTATCGCCACTGCAAGCGGTGGTGATAGCCGTAAAGGCTCTTCTGTCGCTATACAAAAGAGGCTGTTAAATCAGCTAGTATTTAATTTAAGTTTTTTTTTAATTTGTATTCTCAGCTCTAATTTTGGGGTGGTGGTGGCTCTCCGGGCAACTTCGAGAGTTCCCTGCCAACGCCTGAGCTCACCACCGACGACCTGCCGGCCGTAGCCGTGCTGCCGTGCATTGCGACTTTTTTTCTCTTGGCTAGCCCGGCTTCGGGCGGCTTGAGGTTGCTCGTACGAATCGCCCTGAGAAGTCCGAGAATGGCCGATGTCATCTTCACTCGTGCACTAAACCAGCGGCTCTCAGCCTGTGAGTCGCAACTCCTTTGGGGGTCAAACGACCCTTTCTCGGGGGTCGCCTAAGACCATCAAAACACCCATTTCCACATTTTGCAAGCAATCTTATGGCCGGGGGTCGCCACAACATGATGAACTGTATTAAAGGTTCTCGGTATTAGGAAGGTTGAGAACCACTACACTATACCGAGGTTTAACAAAGTTTATCCAGATCGACACTGTAAGTAGAGACAATGGAATCGTGATGCTGTGAATAGATATATAAGAGTAGTAGGTAGGTAAATTGACAGGCGGGTTCGACAGATGGATGGATGGACAGACGGACGGGTGGGTGGGTGGATAGATGGACTCGCGGACGTATTGATGGATGCACTAGATGAACGGATGAATGAGCTGACCGACTCAAGGACAGAAAGTGGGAAATACTGGGGATGTGTAGGGGAGAGATGAGAGAAAAATGGGGAGATGTAATGAGAAAGGCTGGCCAGAGAGGGGAGAGAGGCATGAGGTGCAAAATTGTGGTAAAAAAATGCAAGAAACTATAAGTTCCAATTGTTAGTGAGTCTCACTTTTCAAGGACAGTCATCCCCCGACTAACGACGGTTCGACTTACGAAAATTCGGAGACGGAATTCGGCCACGGTCACGCACAAAAATATCGAAAATCAAAATGTATCCAAGAAGACTTTTGAAATCCGCGCGTGGTCAGCAGATTTGACATCACCGAAAACAGTAGAGAGGAAGCGTTGTGTGACAACGTCAGTATATATCCAAGTAGAACGTATCGGAAAGCATTTCGACTTGCGACAGATTTTCCGGTCCCTGACTATTTCGAAGTCAGGGCTGACTGCAGCTATTTATTGTCCGCCCCAGTTCTGACTTTTCATTGCTATAAAATCGTTGTAAGTGAGTCCCTATAGAGCACGATTGCTTATTCTAAATAGAGCACGCTTGCTTATTCTTTTAGAAGCGCTGAGAGGAGACATTTGGCCCTGGCTACAAAAGGCCTTGCGGTGGTGGGAGCCGACGCGAAACTGTAGGTTTACTTCGGCACGTCAACTGGGCGGCGCCTAGTGGGGTGGGGCTGGGCTTCGATTCACCTTGTGTGAACAAATCGTGTCACCGATTTGAACGCCATTGACTGAGGCGGCAGCAGTTCGCCGCTTTCTCCACGCCTCTAGTCTGTGAGTGCGTTACTTCCGCTGGTGGCTTCCTTAGGTCTCACAAGTAACTATAGAACTATAGAAGACGCGAGCTCTCGATCGGCGCTCGTCGGTGGCGGTAGGTGAGACGTTTGGTTCTCTTTGGGCTCCCCTGCTTCTCTTTGTGTCACAAAGGCTGTAGATGTTATGCAGGAGTTTTTTCGCGCACACTCAAAAGCCTTAGCGGCTTTCGGTACGCATTCGGTCGCCAGCGGACTTCAGCTTACGAAACAAAGAGAAAGTTACTGTAATCATTAGTATTTAATCGTGTTCGATTTCCTGTGCAACAGTTCGTCCTCGGGCGCGAGCTCACAGCGAAATTTGTCGCTCATGATGCGTTGGCTTTTCGACGGCCAGCATTTCTTGGTTTCGCTGCCGACTTCTTGAGGCGAATCCGCCGCCTTAAAGCAATCGAGCCTCTCGGCGTCGGCGTCGCAGCAGAGGGACTCGGGGCTCGTGACGTCATTACCCGAGCCGTTGCGCCCGGCGGTTTTGGAGGAATCGCGATCGGAAATTCGGCGACGCGAAGAAGGAAACGGGCCGTGGCCATTCCGTACGCGGCTGCCCGAATGAGCGAGGGACCGCTTTCGATCGGTGCGATCCGAGCTCAGCCGGCGTGACGGCCGGGCGGGCTCTGCCGCAGCTGACGCCGACTCGGCGCTGGCTGCCCGCTCGCCGCCCTCCCCCCCCCCCACCCGCTCACTAGTGTCCTCCTAAGCTTACTGGTGGTGGCGGCGGACCGACATTCTACTTCCCGATTGAGCGTCGCCAGCTGCCTGCCGTCGCGACGGACCCCTGCGAAGGCGCCGCCGCTGAGACCTCGGCTGGCTACTGCGCCAGAGCTTCGAAGTCGAAGCTCTGGCGCCGCTCGCATCGCCCGTCTTCGCAGGCGGCATTCCCGAGACGTGCGGCTGCCTCGGCAATTTCGTCTTTGTTTTCCGCGGGCCGACGGCTGCTGGTTCGCTTAGCCGCTGCCGCCGCTACTCGCCCGCCGTCGCTGCCGCTCCAGAGAGAGAGAGAGAGAGCCGCTGCCGCCGACCCGTCGCTTCACTCCGATGCACCCCTTCACGAGCAGATTTTTTTACTTTTCGTAGCGCTTCTACGACGGAGGCGTTGAGGCGCCAGCCGGCACCGGCCGATCGACGTGCGTCGTGTGCCTGGGACGAGCGGCGGCGTGCGTGCTTCTGCCGTGCCGTCATCTGTGCGTCTGCCGGACGTGCATCCGAGGCGGCGGCGGTGCCGAGTCCGGTGCCGCCGCGTCGCTCGACGCGTGCCCACTGTGCCGCGCCACGGTCGCCTCGTACTTCAGCGTCTACTGAGCTCGAATGCAACTCGGTGGAGGGACGGACCTCCGGGTTGCTCGAGTTGCCGCTCCGGCTATAGCCGCCACTGGCGATAGCTGCAAGCCTTGAGATCGAAGTCGCTGCTCGCCGTGAAATTTTCGCCGCCGCCCCCTCCCTCCCCTGAGGTATTCGGCCTGCACTGGCGAGCATCCGCCTGATGCCGACGCCGTCGATCAGATTCGTCAACACACCCGACGGAGTGGGCGCGGCCTGCTGGGCGCCTACCCACCGCACTCCAGCGACCGCTCGCTAACCTCGTCGTTAATCTAATGCAATGAAGAATTTTCTATTGTCCTCCGCTTTCTCTTCCCGCGCCTCTCATTTGTACGAAGCCGGCCGCAGACCGGAAAAGTAACCGCACCGGTAGGTGGCGCTTGAGTCCAGCTCCTCTGGCTGCAGCGAGAGGGCCGCAGCGCCGTCGGAGCGAGATCCGCCGGACGCTGCTTTCGCTCATTGTGCATGCTTCTCTGAAGCTGCAGTCGCCGAAGCGTCGGCAGTAGCGGCGAGCGAGAACTCGGCGCCCGACGGTTCGGGCGCGGAGTGGCGGCCACCGGACCGCTGGATTTCCTTAAATTCGTCCGCCGACTTCCGGAGCGCCCCTTGGATTTGGGGCGACGCTAGTCGCACTGGGCTCGTCCCCCTCGGCCACGCTCCCTCCGGGAGCTTCTGTCCTATTCGGCTTAGGGTTGGTGTTATGCACGCGCAGGCATCGGCGATAGAACGGCTAAATTAGCTCGCTCGTGACGCTGCCACGCTTTAACGCTGCCACCGCGACGAGAAAGACGGGAGCTGGTAGTCATTGTGGAGCCTACGTTCTTCGCTTTCTCGTCCGATTCGATACCGACTTCGTGCTCTCGACAGCAATCGCATTGTGTCCGCCATTTTGCAAATTCGAGGAGAATATTATAGTGGGCTGGGTTATATATAATTCATTTGCATAGTGCCCCTAGAGAACTTAATCTTTATTCAGGCGCTTCACGTATGCCTTGGGGCTCGAGCCCAAGACCTCACTCTACAGAGTCAGCATTGCTTAGGGTATACAACGACCTACTTAGGAATGCAGACATGGGTAGAGTGTCTGCTTGTTTTGCTTGATCTTTCGGCAGCTTTTGATACCATCGCTCGCAAAGTTCTTCTAGAGCGCCTCTCATCTCGCATGGGCATCACTGGCACTGCTCTGCAGTGGTTCAGGTCCTATCTCAGTGGGAGACTCCGGAGTATTGACGTGAATGGACAAAGATCATCTGAGGTACCTCCGAAATATGGCGTACCTCCGGGCTCCGTGCTAGGTCCGGTTCTTTTCACGGTTTATACTCTGCCTCTTGCTGATGTGATTGCCAAGCACAATCTAGGCTTTCACTTCTATGCGGATGGCACTCAGTTGTACCTTTGCTTTGATCCCTCCCAGCCTTCGAGCACCTCAAATTCTCTCAACTCACCAGCTGCATGCATTAATGACATCCGCACATGGATGGCAGCAAATTTTCTAAAACTAAACGATGATAAAACTAACTTACTAGTTATGGGCAAACCCTGTGTGATTCAGAGATTGGAAAGGCTGACTCAAAATTGGCTCTGCCAGCATATCTCCTGTTGAATCAGCTCGAAATCTATGTGTCATATTCCAAAGCGACCTCTCGTTAGACGATCAGCTCCACAATCAAATCTGCCAATTTTCAGCTTCATGACATTGCTAAAATTCGGGCTTGTTTAGATAAGGATACCACGTCCAAGTTGGTCCATGCATTCGTGACTTCCCTGCTCGACTTCTGCAACTCACTGCTTACTGGCCTACCAGCATGTGCGATCAGGCGATTGCAGCTGGTGCAAAACTCTGCAGCTAGGCTTGTCTGTCGTGAGCGTCGCAGTTGCCACATTACTCCACTTCTCCCGACCTACACTGGCTACCAGTCAAGCAAAGGATTGACTTCAAGGTTTTGTCGCTCACTTTTAGGTCCCTTCATTCTATGGCTCTCCAGCCTATCTGTCAGATATACTACCCAATCAGGCCAAGCATCGTACCACCCGCTTTTCGGAATCCAACAGTCTATAAATACCTCGCACAAACCTCAAATCCTTTGGAGACCGTGCATTTAGTTCGTATGCTCCCAAAGCCTGGAACTCACTCCCGACCTGCGTCTGAACATTCCCTGGCTTGACCACGTTTAAAAAGAACTTAAAAACACCGATTTAGGACCGCATTTAGTGGGTCCCTTTGATTCGTCCTTTATGTGCTTATGCGTGCTGACACTGTCCGTGCTGCCACTAACCACATTTGCATGGCTGACCCTGTGCATGTCACCCCTAATCATATTATTCATTTTGTTTGTTTTTCAAGCATGATTTTATTTACCATTCAATTGCAGTTCCCTTTGCAGAAATGTAAAGCGCCTAGAGAGAGATTGAGTTCTCTGAGGGTGCCTTATCAAGTGCATTTTTATTACTATTATTTTTAACCAGACCTTGATCGGGGCGAGCACCGTAACTGGACCAGACCAGCTCGGCAGGGTTCGTCAAAGTCCTTTGAAATGCACGAACCTAAGCCTCGCATGTGCGCCTCGCTGTGAGCGGACGTTTGCTAAGAGCAGCTGGCTAAAGCTGCGTCGTCGAGCTCAGTTACGCCTGACTTGCCCAGCATCTAAAGCCTCTATCTATCTAAATCTATCGCGGAAGCCTCCTCGGCGAGTGATTCTTGGCAAAGAGATAAAGAACGCTTGATGTGAAAGCGATATGCTTGGACTGTGGCAATTCGGTCTGGCGCGTTTAGCTGCGTACTAATCGTGAAAACCACGTCTTTTGTGCGAAGTACCCTAAGAGAAACGGATCGCCATTCCATCGCGAATTACAGCACCCCATGAGGAGCTATCGAGAGTTAGTTATAAGCAAGATGTCATGCATGGAGCCAGAGCAAGCGTGCCGAATCAATCTAGTACCTTTCGGAGAATAGCATGCAAAAACACAGAAGATGGCACGGCCCCTGGAAAGTAGGAACCCGGCTTAGTAACAGCTGCTGAATTACGCTCAGGGAAGCAGGCACGGAAAAAAACGAGTTCGCTTCGATACTTTGCAAAAGCTCGCATTAAAGATGCTCTAACGCGCACGAGATTGAATTGAGTGTTCGAAATAGAAATACAATTCTTTTACATCGGATCGCCTCGCTAAAGGCGACCCGACGTGCCGATCGTTCAGCCGCCTCCGCCTGCTGGTTGGTCAGGTGATGGGATGAGACGACCCTCTTCGGAGCCTGGCTGAGACGCCGCCGGCTACAGTAGCCGGCCGGTGTTCCTGCACGCCCCCTCGGTTCGGCCGACTACGCTCACTCTCGCGTCTCGGACCGGTTTCTCCCGAGTTCGCTGCGCCTTGAGCTCTTTCTCGCCACTTTGCTCAGCCATCGCTCCAGCGACTCGCAGCGGCAAACGCTGAGGAGAGTGCATACTTTTTTCTCTCGTTCTCGAGAGCGAAGTGATATTGCAGCCACGTTCACTTCACTTTAAGTGCTCGCCTTTTCGCCAACGCTACGAGTCTGCATTTCTTGCGGCTGCTAATTCGTCGACCGTTTGCCTTCGTTTTGTCCACGCACAGAAATAATCTGCCATCTTACTGCCGCCCTAGGCGACGGTTAAACTCCAAACCCTGACCGCGTCAAAAATAAGTCAAAAATAGGTCGTACATGTGGGTTGCATTTTGAGTGCGCCGCAGGTCGAATATCTTGGTTAACCTGACCCTCGCCCCTCGCTCGCGGCCTCGCCCCTAGAGCGCGGCCTCGAGGACTTCAGTCGATCCGTCCATTCGCTGAGCTTCGCTGTTCGGCTACCGGCGCGACTGTCGTGGAAGCCACAAACTACATTTATTAATAATTATACAGTTGATTTAGTGTCCCAGGCGACTCAATCTCTTTCTAGACGCTCTGCATTTGCTGTAAAGGAAGCATGATAGAGTGGTTAGTTTTCCCATAGCTGGTAAGTTGGTTTTATCATTATTAAATCTAAGAAAATTTGCTGCCATCCATGTGCCAATGTCATCAATACATGCAGCAGGGAAGTTAAAATTCGACGTTCTTTAGAGGCCGGGAGGGATCAAAGCAAAGGTACAGCTGAGTGTCATCTGCATTGAAGTGAAAGAATATATTGTGCCTTGCAGTCACATTGGCTAGAGGGGGAGTATAAACCGGAAAAAGAACAGGACTAAGCACGGAGCCCTGAGGTAACCCATATTTTTGAGGTTCCTCGAATGATCTTTGTCCATTCACGTCAATACTCTGGAGTCTCCCACTGAGATAGGACCTGAACCATTGCAGAGCAGTGCCAGCGATGCCCAGGCGAGATGAGAGGCGCTCTAGAAGAACTTTGTGATCAATAGTATCAAAAGCTGCCGAAAGATTGAGCAAAACAAGCAGAGAGACCTCGAGTCTGCTTTCTAAGCAGGTCGTAATACCCCCGAAGCCGACTCTGTGGAGTGCTTAGCTCTAAAACCACGCTGGAACTTACTAGCTGGGAAGGTAAAAGGGAGACTGGGTGGAAGTTGCTCAAGTTCTCTCGGTCTAGTGTTGCTTTCTCGAGTAGTGGCATGACTGCAGCCTTTTTGAAAGGTGCTGGGACATGACCTTAGGCGAACGACATATTTACGATGTTAATTATGCACGGCAGCAGCAGATCGCTGCATCGTCGAAGCAGGACAGTGGGAATACGCTTGTAACACTACGAAGCGCCCCCTCGCGGTGGCGTCTGTTGATGGAAGACGCAGCCGCTGACCAGCGCTGAGGGATTCTGCTGCTGAAGCAGCGGCGGCTCGCTTTTCGGAAAGCAAACGCTGAAAGAATGCAGCCCTCGATAGGCACTGGCGCAGCCGTATGCATGAGCCTGTAATACAGGGGCGATCACCTATCGCCCAATGCTGCTGTTGGGGTGCTCCGACACAGGATTAGCTACGCACGAGGTAACGCCGAGTGGCGCTCTTGGGTAATGTAATGTAATGTATCTCCGTCAGTAACTCCACAAAGTCATAAAGACCATGGAGGTGTTACGCAGGAGAGTTTTGTATAGCACACTCACAGCCTAAGCGGCTTTCGGTACGCATTCGGTAGCCAACAGACTTCATCTCACACAACAAAGAGAAAGTGGGAAGCATAGCAGAGTCAGGAGAGCGGTTGAGGTAGTGAGTAGCATAGAAGTAGCAGTTCAGGACCGCTGAAAAAGATGTGCCATAGTCGGCAGTTGGAGAGTAGTTGTCGTTTCGCAAGAATTGTGGAAGCGAGTTCCACAGTCTAGGACCTGCAGAGCTAAAGCTTCTGTCGCCAACTGTCTTTAAGCTGAGGAATGGGACAGCTAATTTATTGTCCACACAGGACCTGAGGGCACGAACAGGCTGAAACTGATGCAGCAGTTCAGCTAGGTACGAAGGAGCTAAGCCGTGGCGGGCCTTGTGGGTCAGCGTAAGAACTTTGCTCTGTATCCTTTGCTCAATCGGCAACCATCCTAGCTCTTTCAGCAGTGGTCACACGTGCTCAAACCGCTGGGACTTGAAGACCAGCCTTGCAGCCATATTCATAGTCAGCTGTAGTGGCATAATAGCTTTCTTTGGCAGCCCAGCCAAGAGGGAATTACAATAATCAAGCCGAGACAGAACTAAAGAGCTAGTTAAATTTTTTACAAGCCACTGTGGGAGACAGCTCCTAATCTTGGATAGGGATCGGATGTGATGGCTAGCTGTAGAGGTAGTCTTCTGAATGAAGCTTTTGAAATTGAGGCAGCTGTCGAACACGACACCTAGATTACGAGCACGTGGTGAAGGTCGCACAATAGCATTACCTATTAGAACAGCAAAGCCTTTTAATCCAGCTACACGCTTAAGCTGTCCTATGAGCAGCAGTTCGGTTTTATCGTCATTTAATTTCAGGAAGTTTTCCGACATCCAGGATCGAATATCAGGGGGGTAGTCTTGAGCGCAGACTTGCATTCTTTCTGCTATTTGCATTCTCTCTGCTGTTGAGCGAGACCAGCGGAAGGGAGCGGAGCTGCGCAGCAGCCTACGCCATGCGAGCCTAGCTGCAGAGCGGCTCTGCAGAGCACGCTACTCGATCGGCGGCTGGCTACGCCACGCGCGCCGCCGTTGCCATTCGCCACCGTCCGGCTACGACCAGCCGCAGACCAGAAGCACTTACGCAAGGGTCGGATTACGCAAGAGCCAGAGCAGAGCGCTGCCGTCGGCAGCGCTCTGCTCCGCTCGCCGAACCGTTTCGCCGGCGACAACACGTCGGCCATATTCGCCCCATAGCGCGGTCGGGCTCGAGCCTCCGAGCCGCTCTCACTTGCCGCGCTCCTGGCGGCGCGGCCGTCGCCGAAGAGAGAGTGGCGGCGGCCTGGGAACTGGGCCTCGCTCGCCCCTGCAGACGGCTGCGTTCGCACGGCGCCCGCCCGCGGGGCAAGCCCGTGGTGCAAGCTCTGGTGCGGTGGGCGCCGTGCAGGTGAAGTGCACGTTTTTTTAAAGCGTCGCTAGCGAGCGTTTACGGCAAGCCGACGGAGGGGCGGCCGACCCTCGAGCGGCGAATTGTGTAAATACAGGACACGGCCGCGCCCGGTGGCCCAGATACATAGCGTAATTGCACCGGAACCCTCTAGCCAATGCTGATACAGCAGTGAGAAGCCGGTTCAATTGTTTATTGTCTAGTATTCACCCGCCGCCGCGGCCGAGCACATCCGCGGCCGGTGCGCTGCCCGACGGGCGAAAGCTTACAATCGGCGGGCCTGGCGGGTCTGGCCTCTGGCGCTCGACAGACACTGGTAGCCAGCGGCCCGTCGCTTTTGACGCGGCCGCGGCCGAGTGGTCGACTGACTGGGAGTGTGCCGGCCGGCAGTAGGAGGCTGCTGTCTAGCTGCTGCCTCTGACTGCCGCTGCTATAGAGCTTGCTACAGCGAGCGACTGCTTTCTGCTGCTCGTCTGTTGCTTGCTTTATCTCCTCGCTCCTGCTGCTTGCTGCCGCCACCTCCGCTGCAGCCACCAAGGTCTTAGTGCAATCAGCAGTCTCGAATCGTTGGCGAAAAGTGGACATTTAAACACACGCGGCTAAAGCTGAATCCTGGTTTACCAGCTGAGCGCCTGCGAGAGCCGCGCGAAGGGAGGGAGAGATAATCTCCAATCGTCGAGTTTGATGCTGGAATTCCAGCTCTTGCGGTGAGAAACGGCATCCGTTCCGTCGTCAGTCGTGCGTCGTGACGTGGAGAATTCATTTAGGCTGCGTCGACTCTAGTGGATACTTCCCGGAGCACCAGTTCGCGCTTGCCTGGCCCGAGTATATTCGTCCGGTCGCAGCGAGTCCACTTCTCCCCTTCTCGATATCCAATACCAGCAGCTAAGATCCACGAGCTGCCTCTCTAGAGACGCAGCGCCTCAACTGGTGCTCTCCCCCCCCCCACGCGACTGACGCCCCCTGCACCTACCGGAACTCGACGAATTAGGGCATCCGGTTTCGCTACCGAACTAGATAGGGAAATATCTCTCGTTGGGCAAACGTGAGCAGGCCGCAAGTTCGAAAACGAGGTCAGTTATGCCATTCACTGGGCCGGGATAGCCCAGGAGGTAAGGTGCTCGCTCTTCACGGCCGAGGTCGCGGGTTCGAACTCTGCAGTTGGATGATTACTTATAGCCAACTGCAAGCGGTGGTGTGATAGCCGATAAGGCTCTTCTGCCTTGATACGTATGAGGCTGTTAAAAATCAGCTTTCTTAGCCAGTCATTGTGACATGATTACGACGCCGACGTTTAATGCGAAGTCATTGCAGAAGACAGCGTGATTGGGCAGACGGCTAGCTGCCGGGTGGGTTGGGGGTAGGGGTGGGTATCCGTTTACCCGCCCGCTATCCGCGGCGCCGAGCTGTCGGAATACGTTGGTGCTGCAGTACTTTCAACCGCTACTCACGCTTGGCCGGCGTGTGCGAACAGCCTGCACGCTTACAAGCTCCCGCGTCGGCAGCGTGATTTTCTTCCGGAAGGCAGTCCGAGAGAGCTTGGAATCAAACGGCAGCAGAAGTGGCGGGTAAAGCAGTGGCGACCGCAGCAGTGGCAGCAGCAGTGGCAGCAGCAGAGGCAGCAGCAGTGGCAGCAGCCAGACAGCCAGTAGCTGTACGAGCGGTAGCTTCGCAGACCGTTCGCAGCCTCACCAGGGTCAAGCGTACCTCGGCCCTGTCGTTGCCGCGAATGAGATTTTGCAGAAGCCTTCTGAGCGACGAGCCGACGGCGACCCCCGACCGGAAGCGCTTTCTGCTCGTCGTTGGCGGCGGAAGTCACGATCCCACCAGTTCTTTCGAAACGCTGCGTGCCGAGGCTTCGGCATTTCCTCTCCAGCCGTCCTAGGCTTCTATCGCTACGCTACTTCGCCCTGAGTGCTCTGTCGTCTCGGCTGCTGCAATTAATTCCTCCTTGTTGCGCGGCGAGATGCAGTCAGGTGGCTACGGTATGCGAGTCGAAAGCCGTGCGCATATCATGACGAAATTCAGGAGGAGTCGGGCGGATTGGCGTGAGGGAGAGCAGGAGTGAGAGAGCAAAAGCGAGAGTGAGTGTGAGAGAGAGAGAGAGAGAGAGAGAGAGAGAGAGAGAGAGAGAGAGAGAGAGAGAGAGATAGGGAGAAAGAGAGAGAGAGAGAGAGAGAGAGAGAGAGAGAGAGAGAAAGAGAGAGAGAGAGGGGGGGTCTTAGCCCAGGGGTAAGGCGCTAGATCCTTCGCGACGCAGGTGATGGGGTTGTAGTCTTGCTGCAGGCAATTATTTACCGTCCATTCGAAGCGGGGCGATAGCCACTAAGTCTGTTTTAGAGCTGTAAAAGTGCGGTTTTTGAATTAGCCGACCTGTTCTTTCTACTGTCCCTTTTACTAGAGGGAGAGAAAAGAGAGAACAGGAAGTTTAGGAAGGGAAAACAATAAGAAACAGATTGAGATGACAGCGAACGGGAGAAATGCGCGAGCTACAGCGAGCGAGAGAAAAGAGCGAGCGAGAGCTCCCTTGGCTCGCCGGCGCTCGTATGAAAAAGAGAAGCGTGCGGAAAAGCGCGTCCGGTACTTCGGTACTCCGGTACTTCGACAATTGGTGCAGCAGCAGCAGCAGCAGCATTCCAAAGAGGTCAAGGCCATCGACAGTCGCGCGGAGCTGAAGACTCTCAGGACACGCACTGTCGTGGCCTCGGACAATCTCCCTCGGCGGGCGGGCGGGCGGGCGGGGGCATACATGGCTGGCGATGTGCGTACGTTCGTTTGGCAGCTAATACTCAGCGAAATGACTAAACAGCTGGCAGACTGTCGCTAAAGAGAACCAGGTTTAGTCAGGTTATCCCCGATATATCGGCCAGGTCAGGTTACGTGAATGAATTTTTCGCCGTTCATACGCCAGCTTATCGATGATATTTCAAAAGCGGTGGCCAGCTCAAAGCCAATGGCTACGCCTCCGCGCATCTTACGAACGCCGTCGACTAGACATTCGGGTGATCGCCCCCTCTCGCCTCGGATGTATAAGTCTCATCTAAAAAGTAAACAGTGGTTACGTAAGCTGAATCCAAAGCCAGACCTTTGAACCCTCGCCTGGACGCCATTGACGCTCCTCGCTGTCATCCCCTTTCGCTTGCATGAGGAGGATCTCGTCCGGTTGAAATTCACATTTTGAGTCTGCGACAGACTAAAAAAAGACGCTAGTTGACGCACTATCTTAAGCCACCGAGTACTAGAAAAGCCGATCGATGAAATCGAAACGAAACAGGCGAAGATCGCACCTGCTCGGAGAGCAGTTCACTCCACTGCAATACACCCCTCTGTCTCTCTCTCTCTCTGCTCTCTGTCTGTCCCTCCTCTCCCTTCTCTGTCTGTCTGTCTGACTGTCTGTCTGTCTGTCTGACTGTCTGTCTGTCTGTCTGTCTCTCTCTCTCTCTCTCTCTCTTTCTTTCTCCCCCTCTGCTCTCTCGGTCCCCCTCTCCCTTCTCTCTATCTCTCCCTTCTCTCTCTCTCTCTCTCTCTCTCTCTTTCTTTCTCCCCCTCTGCTCTCTCGGTCCCCCTCTCCCTTCTCTCTATCTCTCCCTTCTCTCTCTCTCTCTCTCTCTCTCTCTCTCTCTCTCTCTCTCTCTCTCTCTCTGATCTCTAGCTGTATACGTGCTCGCGCATGCAAACGCAAGTACGCCGCTATTTCTCAATCCCGCACCCAGCTTGTTCGCTTTCAGAGCGTTTCCTGGAATGCGATGACGATGGCTGAGGAAAAGCGCCGGAAGCTGGGCAACTTCCGCCGGACCGTACGCTCGGCCTTCCATAGCTCACTTCAGCGGCTTGCACTGCAAAGCGTCATCTGGCCTTCGGCAGAGCTGCGAAGTGTCGCCACCCCTTTGAAGCTATGTCCCGGACGTGGCAGGGTCCATTAGGGCTACCCGGAAGCGCGAGCCACGATTGCGTAAGGCATCGCCCGCGCTCTCTGAGAGCCGGAGTTGGAGTGGGGCGAAGCCAGCGCCCGCTGTCTTCCCCTCCTCGTCACTCTCTCTCTCTCGCGACTGCTCAATCCGGGTCGCACGATTGACAGCGATCGATCTGCCGTTTCTAAAATAAGCTATGGCTCCGGTTTGCCAATTTTGCCTACGGCTTTTCGGATTCGCCTAGAAAGTTTTCCGAAACTGTGCATGCGTACGGCATCTATTCGCAATGCCTCCATTCCTTCATCCGGTAGTGCGTACGAGGGGCGTCCGCATTATCCGGCAGTATATATAATATATATATATATATATATATATGTATATATAAATAATTCATTTGTATAGCGCCCTAAGAGAACTTAATCACTATTCAGGCGCTTCACACATGCCTCAGGGCTCGAGCCCGCGACCTCAGCAAAGACCTTGGTCGGTGGCGAGCACCTTAATCGCTGCGCCAAACCAGCTCGCCGTTCGCCGGCCTTGCTGCTAAGCAGCTCGCCGGTTCGTATCTCGTCTACTTGGCCGACGTCAGCGCGGACAGCAGAGACGATTGGACGATTGCAACGAGAAACATCCGGCCTTCGAAGCGTCGCTTCGAAGGGAACGCGGGCGAGACGACACGCGGGCGCCGCGGCTCGCGGCGGCCATTCCGAAGCGGCGACGCAGCGCGCGAGCTCGAGTCGAAGCCGACTCG
>WPIO01000117.1:500000-655000 GCA_009760855.2 Cristatella mucedo
GAGCGAGTAATCCGCAGTCTGGCTCGATTCTCGGCCTGTTTGAACTGGGCGCGCTCGCGCGGGAAAGCGGCAGACGAGCGGCTGATGCCGAGTCTCGACCGGTCAGCGGGTTGCGATGCGACCGGATCGAGCCAGGTAGGAGCTCGAGGGCGCGTTGTCGTGGGGTCTCGTCCTGCTCGGCGTGGTTATTTTGGAAGAGAAAAACGGGAAAACGTCCACCTTCACCCGAACTCTGCCGCCAGGCTGTCTCTCTCTCTCTCTCTCTTCTCTCTCTCTCTCTCTCTCTCGAACGAAGAGGGATGACGGCAGTCAATGCGACTGGTGATCGGCACGGACCCACTGACTCCGGCGTCTTCCACTCCTACGCCCACTGCGAAGCAGCTGCGATCGCGGTGAAGCCTATCTGTAGCTCAAGCCCACCGCGTCGACCCAGCGCCAGCGGTCGCTGCCAACCGCTTGCCGGCGTGCTTGCGGCAGTGGGCCAGACAAAGTGCCCGAAATTGCGAATCGTCCGAGGACGAATTTTTCTATTACAAATGTCTAGAAAACTGCCGAGAGGCGTGCGAGGCAGGCGCGACTAGGCGGAGCCGCTCGAGCATGCTGCGCCCTCTGGCGGACGTCGTGTCTTACCAACGAGTGGGGGGTAGGGGGGGGGGGAGAAATAAATTAAATACTCGAGGCGGGCGCTCGGCGCGGCGGCGATAAGAGACATCGGTCGCTCGCGCGCCATTGAGCGACCGGTCACCGCCGCCCGCTCGCCAAGGAGGATTCGAAGTAGCGGCGGCCGTGGCTATAACTCGTGCCGCGAGCTCGTGCTGTCGCCGAGGTTGTCGTCCTCGCTGCCGCTACCACCCGCCGACGACGACGAGCGGAGCTCGCTTCCGTGGCGACGTCCAACGGACTTGGCGTTGCCTCGTCGTTCGCGTGCGTAGCTGTGATAGTCGTCATTGTAGCAGTCGTCGTCATCGCACAAAAACGCGTTGAGATCGGCCGAGCAAGCTTTCGTGCACGCCACACCGCGGTACTGCAGTCGCCGCCTCCGCTGCTCACAGGCTGCCCCCGACCGCAGCTGCCGGTCTGTGCGTCGACGTTGTGACGTTGTGCGAGCGCGGGAGTCGCTTCGGCTGCTGCGGCGACAGCACCGAGTGCAGCGGTCTCATTTGGCGACGTGGCGTCTCGGCGGCGGTGGCTCCACCCTTTCGCGGGCACGAAGACACGCGGTAGTAGCTGAACTTGGGGTTCGCGCTCGTCGTCGTCGTCGAGTTGACGGCGAAGTTCTTGACGCACGACGTCATCTTGTATGGGTACTGAAAAGAGAGTCCCGACTAAGCTCTGGCTGAGGTCGTGGGCTCGAGCCCTGAGGCATATGTGAAGCGCCTGAATAGAGATTAGGCTCTCTTGGGGCGCTATACAAATGAAATATACATTTATTTTTTTACGGCGGCGCGGACGCCGGCCTTTTTGTCGAAGACGCAGGCTGTGCAGAGCCTGGCGGTCTGCCTGCCGTCCGTCGCCTGGCACCGCCCGACAGCTGCTGCAGACGCCCGCGAGGTATAGGATGTGGAAGCGGAAGTCAGAAGCGCTGCTGGCGTCAGGCGGGCGGGTGAAGGAGGGGCGACCGTGAGGCGACGATACGGCTACCGGGACCCGAGGTCAACAGATCGAGGTGGGCAGAGGGCTGGTGTGAGTTCGTCTGCCCGATGCCACTCCCCAGCCAGGGTGCTCAGCCCGACGGTGGTACGGCTGCCGCGTTTCCGGCAGCGGCTCGCACGAACTGCACGAAGTCAGCCCGTGGAAAGGCGGCGATCGCTAGAAAGGTCAGAGGTCAGAGCGCCTGCAGAGAATGGTGTGTGGCGGCTGCTCTCACCTCGCTGTCCGAGTTGTTCTCGGCGTAGAAGTGCTTCGGCTCGCCGGGACTGCCGAAGTAGAAGTTGTCGACGTGCCAGCACGAGAACACCGCTATGTGGAGGAAGGCCAGCTCATCGCGGTCATCGACTCGGAACCGTATGCCTCCGCTTCGCCTCGACTGGATGGTGAACTGGGCGGCGGCAAATGAGTCATTAGCTCTCGGCGGCCAGGTCGCGAGGCGAGCGGCTTGAGGGGGCGCAGCAGAGGCGAGCTCTCACCTTGTGCACCCGGCCGTCGCTGACGTTGACGTCGTCCCAGAGAACCTCGCTGAGTTTGAGCCAGAGACACCAGCCGGAGAGTCCCACTTTGACAGCGCCGTTATCTACCCACGCCGTAATCGCGTGGCGGTCGTCGTCGCTATCCGCGTGGAACAGCAGGCCCTTGGAGTCGGTGGTCTCAAATTCGAACGACGCAATGTCCATCTCCGATGGCCTGCAGCGAAGCGGTGTTGACCGCGTGAGCTGAGCTGACGGCTCTCAAAATTCGAGGCGGCGACCTTCGCCGAGCGTTTCCCGTGTCCTGTTTCCCGTACTTTTCGAAGCCACTGCCGCCGCCGCTGACCTCGAGATTCGGTCATGTACTATTCGACCTCGCGGCTGGCCAGCCGCGCGGTCGCTCGAGCGCTCTGTGCACTTCGAACTGCTGCTGTGCATACAGGTGCTGCCCGTCTGTGCGCCAGCATAAAAATGTTAGCAGCCTCGCACTACCTCGGGGTGCGCTCTCTAGGATTGGAATAGCAAAATTCGCTCGCCCGGCCGCCGCTAACAGCACGATTCCAAGGGTGGCCGGCAAAAAGACTGGCACCACAGTAACCGCCGGCCAACCGAGCGACTGCCCGACCGAGCGGCCGCCGGCCCTCATTCGACCTGCTCGCTCGCTCGTCTCGGTTCAGTTTCAGTGTCCGCGTCCCTGTCAGCTACCGAGTCGGTCGCTCTCGCAGGCACCCGTGCGCCTGGAGCTAAGCAAAGCGCCGGGCGAGCGATGCGGGTCCCTCGAACCGGCGACCGCATCGCTGCAGCGGCCCGCGATACGGTCTGCACTCGCATGGGAGCGATCTCGGCGACCTCAACGGGTGCCCACCTAACTAACCCCTATTACGCTGCAGCGACGAGTGAGCGGTTAGGGCGTGAGCGAATTGTGTTAATGGCCATTTCGTTTCGTCCGTGCGTCCCCTCCCCTCTCTTCGCCGACCAACTCCGGCTGCCGACTCTCTCAGCCGTCGCGGTCGAAGAAGCTAAGCGCCAGTTAACCGTCACGTTAACCTGCAGCTGCCACGGCCCCCCCCCGAAGGTGGATGGATGGTGGATTCGCGCGCACCTGCGGCCGGAAGCTGCTGAACCCGAAAGCAGCGAAGAGAGTCGAGCGAAGCATGCGACCGTGGCCGCCACCGCAGGCAGTCGATAGATATTTATATAGATCGATAGATAGATCGATAGATTCCCGAAAGATATTCCCGAAAGACATTCCTGAATGGGCACGCTGCAGCAGCAGCGGCGGCGCAGCGCGAATTCCTGCCCTAAACCCGTGCCGAGGGCGCCAGGATTCGAGCGGTGCTGCGCCGCACGCCTTCTAAGGCGACGTGACGTGCCGTTCGGCTCAAAGACGCCGAGCGAGCGGCGTCTGGATTCGTTGGAAGAGCGAGCGCAGGCAAGCCGCTGCTCTGTCCGCAGCTGGCGCGCTCGCGGCCTCTCCAGCTTGGGAGCGGATGCGGAGGCTGCCGCCGCCAAAGCGATGGCGAATGAGGGCGACGCCTCACCTCGACGGAAAGCGCACGCCCGTGACCTCGATGCGGCTGCCGACTTGTTGCTCCAGCAGTGCGCCCCTGTCGTCGGCAACGCTCGGGGAGTGCGACGTCGGCGTCAGCTGTTCAGGAGAGAGAGAGAGAGAGCAGAGCGGAGGGTGAGAGTGACTGGATTGCTACGCCGCCGCCGCACAGCCGCAAGCGCGCTGCTCCTGCCGCCGCCGCCGCCAGCGTTTCAGCGCTGCCGTATTAAGGATGACCCCCAGTATGGCTTCGGTGGCTGCCCCTGGAAGCTCTAGTCTGCTGCGCCCGTTGCTCTGCTGTCGGTACGGACGCGTCGATCCCGGATGCAGCGAACGCGCAGAAGCGCTCCGCATAAGTCTGCGGAAGCCTGGCGGTAGCCAGCGGGCAGCCTTACCTTGCCCTCAACGACGGGCCCGCACAGCGCCCCGGGCAGCAGCGCCAGGGCAGCGACTAGCGACGGCAGCAGCGCGAAGGCGCGGCGGCCGCCAACTGCCGCCGACGCCCGTCCCGAAGTTCGGAGGCTAGCTTTCGGCATTCTCGGCTCAGCACCGGCACAGACAGACACGTGCCTCTCGTCGAAGCACGTAGGCCGAATGTACATTATCGGAGTCGAGCCAGCCGGCGGGTCTTATATCGTTTCAGGGCAGCCAATGCCGTTCGAGCCGGCGCTGGCGCCGCCCACAGGTGCATCGCGATAGGCTGCCGCCGCCGCCGCTGCCGCACTGCCGGACGCGTCCCTCGCTGCTCCACTCGCCGGCGGCGGTTAATTTTGTGAATGGCCGCACCCGCGCGAGTCTTCACGCCCGAGCGACCGTGCGCGGCCGGCCCGTGCGGGATCGCCAATAAACAGGTACTGCAGGGGCCACCGAGCGGCGAGCGAGCGAGGGCCGCAGCCACTCAAAGCGATTCTCGCGCGACGCCGGCCGAAAAGCGCGGCCGCTAACGGCCGTGGGGCGACGCAGGGAATGGAGCGAGCAGCTGCCGAGTCTTCGCCGCCGCGGCCGCTGCAGCCGTCTGTCTTCCCGACGGAGTTGCCTCGCCTATAGAATCTCAGCGAGCGGCGGCGGCGGACGAGACGAGCAGCCCGCTAGAGCGCTCTGCCCGCCTATTCGGCGTCCGCTCGACTGCGCCTGCCAGCGCTCCACCGACGGATCGAATCCATTTGGCGCCTTCCTTCCCATCGCCTTGTTTTTCTCGCCTCTCGGTCGGACCAGACGACGAAACCGCGACGGTCGTTACGCTCAGCGGCTCGGCGTCCTCGCAGCACTCGCCAGCGCGGCGCCCGGAACTCGACGGACTCGATTGTCTCGCTGCATTGTCTCGTCTGAAAAGGAATGCGTCCGCGAAATTAGCGTGCCGGAAATCCTGCCCCTCAGTCGGACAGCTTAATTAGTCGCGCTCAATTTGCCGCATCCAAATATAGGGTAGATCTCTCGCTCGCTCCCGTCCGACCAGCGGCAGCCTGGCAGACGAGCGAGAGCCGATCTGTCCGACGCCCGACGATGCGACTGACGCATCGGGGCCGCCTGCGTTTGCGTCGTCGCTCCGGCGCATCAGAGCGCCATCGGGGCTCGCCTGTCGCATGAACGCTCTGTCGCATGAACGCTCTGTCGCATGCTGCTCTGTCAGCACGAGCGAGCGTTCGGCTCGCGCATGGCAGCCGTCGCCGGATGCGCTAATCGCTCGGCGGTGGCGACGCGAACTTGCCAGCCCTCTGCTTGCGGCCTCTGCCGCGCGGTAGCTAGCGGGTGGCGGTAGATTGGGGCTGGGGGGGGGGCGGCAGCGTGAACGCTGGGGGGGTGGCTTCGAAGCGTGCAGCCGCGACAGACAGCTCGGTTCGCTGGCAAAGGGCCAGCGAAGCTGACGCGCCGGAGTCACTCGAGGTCGCTGCCTGGGATCCGGGCGCCGTTATGACTATACGTGCCCCCCCCCCGGGGCCGCGTAGCGCCGAGGAGGCGAGAGGAAAGAGAGACTGGCACAAATAGTATAAGCCAAGAGAGAAAGAGACCCAGCGTGAGAGAAAGAGAGAGAGAGAGAGAGAGAGAGAGAGAGAGAGAGAGAGAGAGAGAGAGAGAGAGAGAGAGAGAGAGAGAGACAGCGCACTGAGAAAGAGAAGGATCGGGGAGTGAGCGAGCAAGCGAGCGAGACGTAGATGCAGAAAGAGACTGATTTAGTGACAGACATGACAGTCATACAGATAAGGACAACAGAGATAATAAATGCGGTCCCGGACACAGACAAAACTCGGGCGGCACTTTGGCAGAGATCGTATGGGTACGCTGCGGAGCGCTAGAATCGGCAGCAAGGTTCCTCATCGGCCGTTCGCGTCCTCGCGATGGCGGGCTGCGACGACGCGAGCTAAATCAACAAAGCTTATTTATCTCGGCCTGCCAGGCCGCAGCTATCGTTCGGATGCGTCGACCAGTACAGCTGCTGCTCCACTGCCCCGCGGCGGCAGCGTCACGGTCTCGTCGGTCGCTCGCAGTCCACTGTCCCGTAAGGGAAGCGCTGGACCCTAACCGGATGGGCGCGCTCGGGTAGCTCGACGAGTCACTCGGATCTTCGCTCGCTACGTCACGCTACGTCGCATCCACGTCTTCAGCGGTCTCGCGACGGATGCGTCGTTTGGCGCGTTTGCGTCGTCGTCGGTCGCGGCCTTGTAAAGTCGGCTCAACGCCTTCCAAAAGAGAGACGCTTCGCGGGATTTTTGCTTAGCGAACCGGGTCGCCGATATCGTTTGCTGGCTCGTCGGCAGTCCGCACCGCACAGTTAAAGCGATCGCTCGCCCCAGCTGGGTCTACCGTCGGGCGGCCCTCGAGCGCCACTTAAACTCCAAGCACCTTTGAGAACCAAGTACTTCAACCTACTAAAGACTCGGCAGGCGTAAGGCATGCACAGCGGCACTTCGCCGGTGGCTCAGTATAGTCGGCAATGTAGGCTAGCGAGAGGCAGCCGTCTGTAGGGGACGATGACGTAGCGTCCGCCCGAGCACTTTTATTGCTGCGGACGTGTGCTGGCCATTCGCCTTCCGAAGCGTCTGATATAGCTGCACGTGTGTAGCCGACGAGGGCTAATAATAGTAGGCGATGATAAGGAGTAAAGTGTGCGAACAGGAGCGAATAGATAAGAGGAGATAGGTCAAGGAAGAGAGAGAGAGACACAGAGAGAGAGAGAGAGAGAGAGAGAGAGAGAGAGAGAGAGAGAGAGAGAGAGAGAGAGAGAGAGAGAGAGAGAGAGAGAGAGAGAGAGAGAGAGAGAGAGAGAGAGACAGAGAGACAGAGAGACAGAGAGACAGAGAGAGACAGAGACAGACAGACAGACAGACAGACAGAGACAGACAGACAGACAGACAGAAAGAGCTAGAAAGACAGGCGGACAGACAGATGCCGACGGAGACGGAAAAAGAGAGGCAGACTCGGGGACATGGAAAGAGACGATGGACGGACGGACATGGAAAGAGACGGACAGACGGACATGGAAAGAGACACAAGGGCAATTGTGGGATTGCGAGACAAAGACAGCGCAATGAATAGGGAGAGGCGCTGACGGAGACAGTTTGACGTAGACGAGGGATGGATATCGACAACAGATAGACGGGAAACAAAGAGACAGAGGCGAGGAGATAGACGTAGAGAGGCTGCAAGACGGAGGACAGAAAAGAGGCTGAATCGGAAAGAGAGGGCGAGTCGTTAGAGAGAGAGAGAGAGAGAGAGAGAGAGAGAGAGAGAGAGAGAGAGAGAGAGAGAGAGAGAGAGAGAGAGAGAGAGAGAGAGAGAGAGACCAGTAGCCGCCTAAAAAGACAAATGTTCTAAATATGTCCCTGGTTACCGGAGAAGTCCTTTGCCTCTGAAAGCATCTGCAGTAAGGCCGTTCATCTAGAAGCTGATACTCGATCGTGAGAACCTAGGTAACTTTCGTCCAGTCTCTCCGAAACCATTCTTATCTAAGATACTTGACCGAGTGGCGGCTTAGCCTAGTAAGGAATTGCATCAGTTCCTCAGATCTTGCTAGCTAGTTCCAATCGGGATTCAGAGTGAACCATTCCACAGAAACGGCTCTGCTGCTGGTACGCAATGATTTCCTGACCTCCTAAGCAAAACTGATCGGTCCGGGGGATAGAGCCTCTATCGCTGGTATTGCTGGAGCTATCGGCAATATTTGACACTATTCCAGCACATCGTTCTGGACTGCCTCTCGACACGCATAGGGGTATCATTCGCGAAATGCTAAACTGGATCATGTCACTGAGCAGTGATAGCCCAGGAGGTAAGGTGCTCTCTCTTAACGACCGAGGTCGTGGGTTCGAATCCTGCAGGTGGGCGATCTTTTGTTGCAAACTGCAAGCGGTAGTGATAGCCATTAAGGCTCTTCTGCCGCTATACAGATGAGGTTGTTAAATCAGATATGATCTTTTTTTAGGTCATAGAGGTCAGTGAGAGTTGACTGAGTGCAGATGCGAATAGCCATCGGTCATTCGAGAGGAGCCCTTCAAGTGCGGGACAGAGATCAGATCTTAGTCGTAGGCCCCTTCTTTTCATTATTTACACTTTGCCGAAGTCCTATATCGCCGCTAAACACAACCGCGGCTTCCATCTTATGTGTCGATGACGGTCGGCTCTACCTTTGAACCAGGACCTTTATCGGCCTTGCTCGTCGGGACTCGCCTTCTTTGCAGTCTGCATCGATGACATTTGACTTTGATGGGCACTAACTTCCCAAAGCTTAAAGACGATAAGACTGATCTAAGCGTTGTGGACAAGCCCAGTGTCACCCTCAAGCTGGAGGATGTCACCCTCAAGATTGGTTAATCTTACATCGCTCCACTGACCTCTTCGCGTTCGTAATCTGGGTGCGCTGCTGCAAAGCGACTAGTCGCTGGATGAGCTCGGCGCCTCCGCCGCCACAAGTCGGCCTAAATTCGGCGGCGGAACGTATTCGTATCGAGACTCGATCGCAAGATCTCACTCCACCCGCCCCTCCTGCTCCTGCTCCTACTCCCCCTCCCCCTCTTTCCCCTCTTTCTCCTCCTCATCCTCCTCCTCCTCCTCAGGGTCCAGTCGTCTTGCCGTTCCTCTCGCAAGATAGAAATCTGTCGGCGATCGGGCCTGTGAATGAATCTTACCTCCAGTCTCATTCCGTTTTAGAGCTCGTCGCACGCGGCACTTCTGTCGATTCTCGTCCGTGTTAGCTTGCACGTTTAAAAAACCACGAGAAACTCCAACTTTGCTTTGGATGACGGGCCTCAGTCGCCGCTGACCGACCCAGTCACCTCCACAGAACTAGCTGGTGATCCCGCCCCACCGACTGCCCAGCGTCGAGTTCTTGATTAATAGGCAAAATCTGCGAAGAAGAGAAATTTAAAACGTATTTCAAATTTTATTTAATATAATTACCTTATGTGTACGAATATAAATCTAATTTTATGAAAACAATTCGTCAGCCCCGAGTAGGGAATCGACTTTGACTTGCATGTAGTTGCGTGCTAGAAACGCGGGCAGACTATTTATTCATGTCAATCGCTTACCGAAGGCGGGTGCAGCACGACTTCCGGTCTGTCGGGCTCACTCAGGCTGCTTTCCAATACGTAAGACCGGCTGATGCAACATTACACCGCGTCTCGCCGATCTTCGCTGGCCCTCGATAAAGCAGCACATCGACTTTAAGGTTAGGTCACTCATTTTTTGGTCCCTTCATCCTTTGGCTCCAGCGTACCCATCAAAACTACTCCGCCACGAGGCTTGGTATCGTACCACCTGCCTTTCTGACTCAAATCGCTTAGCTATACCTCGTACAAACCTCAAATCCTTTGGAGACTGTGCCTTTAGTTTGTATGCTCTCAAAGCCCGGAACTCACTCACAACTGAAGTCACAGCATCCCCTGACTCGACATTTATAATAAAAAAAAAGCTAAAAACGCACCCGTTTCTCTCAGCATTTAGTGGGTCCGCGTAATTCGTCCGTTGCGTACTTATGGGTACTGACACTGTGCATGCTACAACTAAGCCTAGTTTGCATGTTGACAACGTGCATGTTATGCTTGTTGACATTGTGCCCAGACCGTCAACCATTTGCGTAAGACCACTGACCACTTGATCCTGCTTCCTTTGCAGCTTGTGTAAAAGTACCTGGAGAGAGAGAGGGAGAGAGAGACGGAGGGAGAGAGAGAGGGAGAGAGAGACGGAGGGAGAGAGAGAGACGGAGAGAGAGAGAGAGAGAGAGAGAGAGAGAGAGAGAGAGAGAGAGAGAGCGGCGGCGCTGAGAGCTTCGCTGCCGCGAATGCCGGCCGATGCCGCGCCAGCGTCTGCGGCGGCGGCATGCACCCGTCCTCGTATGTCGCCTGAGCGTCCGGCGCGCCCCCACTGCAAGTGCAGGGGCGGCGGCGGGAAAGAGAGACAGTATTTACAATGAGGGGCTCACCGGATGGGCGGACGGCCAGACCGCGGGAGGGCGCGCTTAGCGCCTCTCTAATCGTACGCGTCGTCCGGGCGACGACGCCGGGCGGAAACGGCTTGCGGTTAGCCTCTGACACCACTGCTGGGCGAGTCGTTCCGAGCGAGAGCGCTGCACGTTTGTCGGTGGATTAAGAACGCGAAGCGGCGGCGGACGCCGTCGCGCTCGGCCGGGTAGCGCCGCTGGCGGGACGGCGGCGGCGGCGGCGGCGCTGAGTGACTGGCGTCCTTCGACGCGGACGTCGCACCGAGCGGCATCGCTTCCAGCGGTCGGTCGCCCGGCGCGATGGCGGCACCCGATCGGCCGCAGCCGCCGACTCTCTGGGCCACCGAATGGGCGGGGCGTGGGCGGGGCAGTTCAGCGCCACCCGGAGAGAGAACGCCTGTCTGTCGTCGTCCGATTGCGGCTGGCTTGAGGAGTCAGAAAAATGCCAACGGACCATTTCCATGGCATTTCCAGCTCAGCCCGGAAGTCTGCGCTGGCTGGCTGCTCGGGAGCTGAACCCGACATTGCCACCGACGACGCAGAAGGAGACTGGCCAGCCAGAAACTGACGGGCTAGCGAAAAGTATAGAGGAATAGCTTCCGGATGGCGAGAGGTGTCCCGTTTGTCTTCTCGCGGCCTTCCGCCGCGGTCGCTCAGCGGATAGCCCGCTGCCGGTTTCCGGCTCTAAACGCTCGCCTTCCTTCGTCGCTGTCGCTGAGTTATCAGTGCGAGCGACACGAGTAGATATTCAGTCCTCGCTGTCACGACACGAGTAGATATTCAGTCCTCGCTGTCACGACACGAGTAGATATTCAGTCCTCGCTGTCACGACACGAGTAGATATTCAGTCCTCGCTGTCACGACACGAGTAGATATTCAGTCCTCGCTGTCACGACACGAGTAGATATTCAGTTGCTGTATCGGTTTGCCGCTACGGCGCTACGGCCAAGCCCCGAGCTGGCGCTTTCACGCTCAGCAGTAGCTGATACAGAACGCGATGTACTTCCGCCCTGAGCTATTTGATAAAAGACGCTGCTGCGTACTCATCTGGTGCGTCTTTTCCAGCCGTCCTGCATTTGCTGTTTTCTCGATACTCACTTCATCAACCGCCCTGTTGACTCAGGTATTCTTATCGCGTTCTCTTTGTGGCATGAAATGAATTCTGTTGACTATTGCACGCGCACCGAAAGCCGATTAGGCTGTGAGTGCGCTATAAATAGAAAATTCTCTAGTGTCGCAGCCTGCCCTCCCACTTAGAGGCTCCGTTGGGTAGCGGACGCACGCTGCCTACAGTAAATACAGTACTGGCAGTACATGCAGGTACTCGGCGCTTCGAACCACAGAGGAGTATTTTGCTCTTAAAGAGGCCTCACAAAGCCTCAGCCGTGAACGCCCCGCTTGCGGCAGGCAATAGAGCTGGTTTGGCGCAGCGGTTGAGGTGCTCGCCCCAACCAAGGTCTGGCTGAGGTCATGGGCTCGAGCCCCGAGGCATGTGTGAAGCGCCTGAATAGAGATTAAGTTTTCTTGGGGCGCTATATAAGTGAATTGTATTTATATTTAGAGGACTGCCTGTCTGCTGCAGGACTCAAACCCACGTGACCCGGGTCGCGACGACCCGTGAGCGCTTTACCTCCGGGCTAAGACCCATGGGCTGCTGTCAGTGCAGTTCGCCGGTATGGTAGCGGTAAGGTTTCTGATAAACAGTCGATAGCATTATTTATAAATTCATAATTACTTTAATTTATTATTTTATTTATAAATTCATAATTATATTTAATTTATTATAAATTCATAATAATTTCATTTCCATCAATAGTGAGGAGCGAAAGTCTCCGAGAATAGAGTAGCTTCTCTTCTGCCTTCCTCTACCGCTGCGGCGACCCTGCGGTGACCCTGCTCTCTCCGTAGAATAAGTAAGCCAATCTTCTGTTAAGTAGAATAAGTAAGACCAAGTAAGGTAGAATAAACAAATCTTACCTGATTTAACAGCCTCATTTGCACAGCGTCAGAAGGCCTTGTCCGCTACCGCCACCACCACTTGCAGTTGGCAATAAAGGATCGCCCAAATGTAGGTAATGTAGGTTTCGAACCCGCGACATCGGTCGTGAAGAGCGAGCACCTTACCGCCCGGGCTACCACGACCCTGCGAATAAGTGAGCGTGTCGCCGGAGCCACGTACGCAGAGGTCAGAGGCCGGGTGCCTCTTACTCGCCACCGGCCTCCGATCTTATTGAATAATCTCGTGTAAAACCTTGATGATAGTAGGCATAGCTTTAGCTGGAAAGAGTTAATTTTTTTCACCTTTAAATCGGACAATGTAATGTTGAAGTTAACTTAGCTCTTGAAGTTCGTGAATTTCGTGATGAGACGATCGAAAATGTGCGAAATGTGCTTACTCACCATTCATCAATTGCGTCTATCCCTCTGCAGCAAATGTAAAGCGCCTAGAAAGAGATCGAGTTCTCTGAGGGCGCTCTATCAAGTACATTATTATTATTATTATTATTATTATTAATGTACATTGTACATCCATTTTGTATCCATTTTGTACATCCATTGTACATGCACATTCCATTTTTTTGTTGGACTTGATTAGTTATCTCGCGATGTAGCTAGGCGGAGAGCATGAAGAAAAATTCTGGTTACATCAACCGTTTATCGGATGCGACTAAAAAGTTTCGTCTCACGCGCCGCAAAGGACGACGACGAGTGGACTACAAAGGATTGAGGTCTAATACATAATATATATATTATATATTATAAATAAATAAATACACACACACACACACACACACATACACATATATATATATATATATATATATATATATATATATATATATATATATTCTATCTTTGTCCACAAACATCAATGTTGTTGCATGAATCGTGATCGCGAAAGTTGCCATGGCAGAGTGCGGCCGCCAGTTGAAAAGACAAGATTAGGAATTTGGCAGAGCTGATAGAAGTAGCGCGCTATGGAAGTAGGTTGAAATGCAATGGAGCCAAGAGGCTTGCCAAGGACACATTGGAGTAGCGCAGCTAGGCGTGATCGAACCGGGACAAAAGCTCTAGTGTCGCAATTAGCGGAGCGTGCGACTGATGAGACTCAGAGACGCTGAGTGAGTACGGATCGCCCGAGTGGAGGATAAAGTGAAAGTCCATTCTAAATCGCCATTTATCTAGCGGTCGAAGAGCCTTTGCGGCTATCGCTCCGCGCACAGAGGGCAATTCAGCATCTCCGGCCGCCGGAGGGCTCGGACCCTCTGCTCGGATCGTGCAATGGAGGCCCGAACCGCATCCCAGCGCTTAGCTAAGACGTTGCGTGCGATTTCGTAAGCGCATCGTGAGATTGGAAAGCGTGACGCGAAAGCCTCCTTTGCGAGGTCTTAGCCGAGCCAGTGAAAACTTCGCGACTCGCCACTACGTGGATAATTTGCAGTGGTAAACGGAGCCCTCGATCGCCATTTGGTCCGGTACCCATGCACAATCCTTTACTAAAGCGAGCCGGCCTTGAATCGTGCAGAAGCAGAAGGTCGTCGGACCACCCACATCCATATCCATACCCAGATTGCCCCGCTCTTGCCAGAGACGCTGTCTCAGATCGCGACGACGATGCGGCGGCTGACGTCACGCCGTCAGCCGCCGCCGGCTTCTTCTTCAGCTCGCGCTCGCTCGATCGCGCGGTGGCGTCGACGCTCGATTGAGATTTGACGGCATTTGGGAGTTTCGATTTAATTTTTGAAGGCCCGTCGTCCCGATGCCCGATCCGACGCCCGAGTCTGGCCGACCCTACCGAAACTCGGCAGATCGGAAGTCAGCGAAAAAACTCCGCGAATTTGACTGCGCAAGAACTGCGGGCGGATTCGGGCGTTTGAACTCCTAAACTCGCACCAATAAGTGGAACTTTTTTTTTATTAGCCCAATACTCACCCACGCGCCTCCATAAGATCACAGACGCCACCCACGCTCACCCAGTTACCGTGGGTACAGGTGGGTATGGGACGCGGGTATGGGCACCCGGTTGGGGGGCTCTGATGGTAAATGCTGCTCTGTGGCGCCGGTATAAGTGAGCTGAAAAGTTCTGACGCGCAGGATTCTTCGTCGTCCGAGAGTATTAGAGACTGGCAAGAAAGCTGAAAGCAGCCGCATCTGCAGTCGGTTGAAGACTCGCTTTCGCCCCAGTACGATTGGCGAACGACCGCAGTGCTAAATTACATTGATAGGGTAATGGGCAATGCCCGCCAGTGTTCGTGACGCGTCTCGCCAAGTAATAGCGCAAAGCTACGAGGAATACCCGATTTCTCGGCTAGACAGACTTTTCCAGCGAAATCGAAGGCCGAGCGTCTGTCGTAGCACAATCGGCGGCTGCAGCAGCAGTCAGCGCGCCTCCGATAGCACCGGCGCCAAGCAGCACGAGAGAGAGAGAGAGAGAGAGAGAGAGAGTGAGAAAGAAGGAGAGAGAGTGACAGAGGGAGAGAGTGAAAGAGGGAAGGAGAGCGAGAGAGAGAGAGAGTGAAAGAGGGAGAAAGTGGAAGAGGGAAAAAGAGAGAGAGAGTGAACGAGGGAAAGAGAGGGAGAGAGTGAAAGAGATGGAGAGAGAGAGAGAGAGAGAGAGAGAGAGATAGATAGATAGAGAGAGAGAGAGAGAGAGGGAGAGAGAGATTGATAGATAGAGAGAGAGAGAGAGAGAGAGAGGGAGAGAGAGGGAGTGTGAGAGAGAGAGAGAGAGAGAGAGAGAGAGAGAGAGAGAGAGAGAGGGAGAGAGGGAAGCAACGAAAAGGTGAAGGACAAAGTGAGGCTGGAAAAGGAGGCGTCGTGATCGGCCGCCGCAGATTTGACCGGTGGCTGGATGAGGGCCGCGGTGGTAGCTAGTCTCCGTGGGAGGCGCGCAGAGCGGAACAGCTTCGTTTGCGCGAGGAACAGGATGATGCTGCGGCTATTATGGGCCACTTCCTGATCGGATCTGATCATATCTGGTGGCCACTTCCGCATCTCAGGAACTATGCGATCTCTGACCGTTCGATTTGAGCGACATTTGAGCTCTGATGCGGACTCGAGGCCAGCGACTGCGAAAGCGTGCCAGAGGCAGCCCGACGTCAACATGCGCGAGTGGTCGTCTCGTCGTTTGGTGCCAGAGACGCACCGCGGGCCCAGCCATCGAGGCCGAGCGCGAGGTGCCGGCTCCGGCTGGCGTTTTGCACCACCGATGTGCGATAGCAAATTCAGTAGCCGCGCTGCTGCTGCCGCCGCCGCCGCCTGAGCCCCGCCCTCCGAGCTCGGACTGGGTTCTATAGGAAATGACGTCGCGGCGGATCTACTCGCATCGTGATCTACCGCGACGGGCCGATCGTGGCTACGATCTCAGCGAGAGGGATTGACCGATCGCCGGCTCCGGAACCGCTGCCACCCGACCGAGACGAGAGGTCGCGTGGAGATGAAGCCGAGCGAAAAAATCTGCTGCGCATTCCACCGAGCAGGCGAACCGGGCCTGCGAGCGGGCGCTTGCGTCGCCGTCGGCTCGCGCTCGCCGCGCGTCGTCCTACAGTCGACGTCGGCAGTGACTCCGTCGTCGACGCGAGCAGTCAGAAGTGTGCGAAGCGCCGCTGCGCGCCCGGTCGACGCGCGAATTCAAGGCGAGCAGTCGCTGGCGAGGCGCTTGGTTGCTGCCGCGCACGCTCAGTCGCCGAGCCGACGAGCGCCGCCGAGTAGTCGCGGCGCGCCACGAGCGTCCGGTCGCATCCGGACTCGGAGCCGATGCTAAAAGCGGCGCGACGGCGACCGACGGTTACCGCGACTCGCAGGATGCGACGCCGATGACGACGACAGCGCGCGCGAGGAAGCGACTGCGCGCGTCGTGGTTGCGACGCGCGCAGTCGCCAGACGCGACGGGCGTAGCGTGCGCGCTGGAAGCTCAAGGGCGGTCAAGGTCCTCCGGTCGGTCCATCCGCCGGCTTCGGAAGAATCCGTCCGCGGCGGATGCGCCGACGCAGCGAAAGTCGGCCGCGCCCGGCGCCAGCGGGGCTCTCGGCCTCGCGGCCTTCCGGCTGCGGGTGGATGTGAGTGCGGCTGCGGCGGCGGCACGCCTTCAGCCGCTGGCCTCCGGGAGACTTTGCTCCGCCGCCTGACGGTTTATTATTTATTATTGTATTATTTATTTATTATATTATCTACTATTAATAAAGCCGGACGGACAGCGGCGAGTTCATCGAGCGCCCAATGTCGCTTGACAGCGAGAGCATCGAGAGCACTCGTTTGGCCCGAACGTCATCGCTCGTTCGATGTTGGTTCTCGGACCGGCGACCGGGGCGTGATTACATGATTGGATAATCCGTTATATGGTTATATATATAATGGTGTTATACGGTATTATATATATATATATATATATATATATGGTTATAATACATGATGTATCTTATACAGTTATATAACGGTTATATGATTTTATATCCGTTCAGAAGGGGGCGGGATGGGATTACTTCTTTGCCGAGGGAGCAGTGACGCCGCTCGCCGCGCCGCCGCTCTGATGTTCCCTGCTGGCGCCTGCGCGGAGAGCGACGCAATGTCTTCGAGCGGAGAACCGTCGCTCTACGCGCAAAGGTAGGCTTTCGTAAACTACAGCCGCCGCCTACGGCGTCCAGATGGCTCTCCAGGCTCTCCACCTTTTCAGTGGGTGATCGACTCGCCGTATAGGTCGCCTGTACACGAGCTGCCAATTCGCGCCCATCTCGCGATGAGTCTCGCTGCTGCGTCATCCTGCGCCCTCTGCGCCCGTCGCTGTGTCGTCCTGTTTGGCTAAGGCAGTCCTGTTTGCGGAAGTCGCTGGCGGACGTTAGTTATCAGCGACCGCTCATGCATGGAGAGGCGGTCAATTTCGAGCGCAAAATCGCTCTTAGATAGTCGGCGCCCGAAACGGCGCATGGCCTTCGGTGGTGGGGCGGCTAACGATTTGCAAGCGTCGCTCGCTACACTGTCATTTTAGCCGGTGCGCCCGGATGCAGTAGCCGCGATGCAGTAGCCGCGTGCAGCAGCCTAATTTTGGCCCCGCCGGCTGCGCGAGCTCTGTCGAGAGCGGGCACCCTACGTCCTGCGGCTGGCTTTTCGGCCCGTCCGCTGCCCGAATGGTCAAAACAGCTTCGGCATCCTGGTAGCCCCGAGAGTCGCCGGCCGTGCCAACGAAGGACGATCGATGAAGATTGGCTCCTAATTTCGTCTCTCGCCAGCGTATCTACTGGCGTCGGCCGGGCGAGCTACGTCTACGTCTACGGGCGAGCGCGCGCGCGAGCCGGGCGAGCGAAGCGGCGAGCGCGATGGCGCCGCAGCGAGGCTATCGGGCACGCGAATCGGAAGCTGTGCCGTGCTTTGCGTCGACGGTCGATGAGTCGCTCTGCTCTCTCTCTGCGGACCTGCGACCGTCGCTCGCCCGCGTCGCCCGTATCTTCCTGTCGCCCGTATCTTATCGTCCATCGGCGGCGGCCAGGCGAGCGGCGATCGGCTGCCTCGAGCTGTCGCTGCCTCGAGCGCGCGAGCGAGCGCGCGCGGCATGTCCCGGAGAGAGTCAACACGAGTTCAACGCCCTGTCGCCAGCCAGCTCGATCGATCGTCGCCATCGCGGACCGCATTCCAGCGCCGTCCGCCCAGCTGCGCCCGCAGCTCTCTCTCCCTATCGGCCGCTCGCGGCGGCGGCGCCGCTTCGGCTTTCGCCTCTAATCGCCGCCGCCGCCGTCGCCGCCGTCGCCGCCACGCGCCGGCGATCGCCAAGCGCCCGCCCGTGGCTGCTGAGGCCGCCGCGGTCGCCCTTCGCCCGCGGGCGCCGGTCCTGCGGTCGCCCGTCCTTCGGCCGCTGCTCGCTGCAGCAGCCGGTTGGCATTCGATCGGGGTTCGCTCGCTCGATCGAGGCGTCGTTCCCGCCCGCGAGAGTCGCGCGCCGCCGCCGCCGGACGACGACGAAGCGGAAGCGGAAGCAGCAAGCGGCAAGAAGAAGCAGCGAAGCGCCGATATCGCGGCTTCCGTTTAGCAGCGCAGGTGAGAGCGGATCGGGGACAGCTCGGGGGACGGCGGGGGGGGGGCGGGAAGTAGCAAGCGGCCAAGTTGTAAAAGAAAATGCTGCAGCGGATTCTGAGCTAAAGTCCTCCGTAGGGCCTCGAACGCAGAGCTCGTAGCGGCGGCGCTAGTCCTCGCCGACGCGTGACGCACGTGACCGGCGAAGCTGGTGTCTCGAAGCGCGGCCGCAGCGAGTCGCAGATGCAGCCCGGCTGCATGCATGGTACGCCAACGGCGTAGAAGATGGCGGCAGTAGAGAGCGCCCGCACTTTAATACAACGACTCCGTGTCGTTAGCGCGAAGCGTTTGATTCGATACGAATGAGAGAGAAATAGAAAGAGAGAGAGAGAGAGAGAGAGAGAGAGAGAGAGAGAGAGAGAGAGAGAGAGAGAGAGAGAGAGAGAGAGACAGACCAGACAGACAGACCAGACAGACAGACCGACAGTCACACAGACAGGCAGACAGACAGACAGGCAGACAGACAATCAGAGAGGTGCTGGCTTGACCCAGTGGTTAAGGTGCTCTCCCCGACCACGGTCTGGGCGAGGTCGTGGGTCGAGCCCAGTGGCATGCGTAAAGCGCCTGAATTGGGATGAAGTTGCCTTAGGGCACTGTACAAATAAATTATATTTATGCTTATTTAGAGAAAGAGACGGAATGAGGTGACCGTGCTCTCTGCGTAGCCTCAAGCAAGGCAGCGTCGACTCGTCCAACATCGACCAACGGGTAGCGGTGAAGTGCATATCGCCACCGCGGAAGCGGCGCCCTGCTGTCACAGCGATCCCGCTCACTCTCTTTCCATTTCGCCGAGTTCACCCCTGCCGCCGCTGTTCTGACTGTCTGCTCCAGGGCGTTCCGGTTTTCTGCGGCTCGACTTGTCCCGCCTTCGGCTGTCTCGCCATTTCGCCCAGAGGTGCTGCATGCACGGCGCACGGGGTGAGCGTGGACCACGGCGCGGCTGACAACCGGATATGCTTAGTGTTTCATTGGCTGCTCTCTCTCTCTCTCGCTTCCCGTTAGCTCGACCGACGTCGGACATCGCGCCTCAGCCGTCTTTATTCCGTTGCTCGAACGGCGCGGGCTGATGGGACGCGAGCGCCGTGTCGACTGCTTCGGCGACTCGACGAGCGGCGCGGGGCAGCTATCTCGCAGTTATATCATCTCTTTCGCGCGCGCTTATCGCAACGCGGCTGTTTAAGAGCGCCCGACCTTTGGCCCATGCGCCGGCCGCTTCACTATCACGACCGCCGCTGCTTCGGCTGCTTTGCCCTCCTTCCCGACCGCGTTCGCAACGTCCTCACCGAGCGCGCTCAAACCCGCCCGTGCGCTCGCTCGCGTACGCGCACTCGCGCACGCGTCTTTCGGCGGGGCGCGTCGAGCCGCAGAAAACTGGAACGCCCTGGAGCCGACGGTCAGAACAGCAGCGGCAGGGGTGATCTCAGCGAAATAGAAAGAAAGACGTCCTCCGTGAAAGGTGACGGATGTGAACGAGGCGGCTGTCGTTTGCCAGTCTGCCTCCGAGTCGTATCGCGGTGGGGCGACTGCGAAGAACCTCGGCTAACCCCTAGTTGCTGTAGGGCAACTCGTTTCCCTGCATGCGCGCACCTCGAAGTGATGGTGCTTACGAAGCCAACAACAACAACAATAATAAGATATTTGCCCGATGCTCCGCAAATGCGCGGCCGCCGGCTACGCTCCGCCATTGCGATGGAAAGATTAGGAGCCCGAGTATTTGGTTGAGCACGGCATTAAAGTCGAAGTTATGTGAAACAATAATAATAATAATGCACTTGATAAAGCGCCCTCCGAGAACTCAATCTCTTTCTAGGTGCTTTACATTTGCTGCAAAGGGAAACGCGATTTAATGGTGAGTAATATCATGCTTAATAAACAACACGAATAACATGGTTAGGGGTGACATGCACAGAGTCAGCATGCAAGTGTGATTAGTGGCAGCATGCACAGTGTCAGCACGCATAAGCACACGAAGGACGAATCACAAGGACCCACTAAATGCTGTCCAAAATAGGTGTTTTTAAGTTCTTTTTAAATGTGGTCAATTCAGGGGATGCTCTGACGCAAGTCGGGAGTGAGTTCCAGGCTTTGGGAACATACGAACTAAATGCACGGTCTCCAAAGGATTTGAGGTTTGTACTGGGTGTTGGTATACTGTTGAATTCCAAAAAGCGGGTGGTACGATGCTTGGCCTGGTGGGGGAGTAGATCTGAGAGATAGGCTGGAGCCAAAGAATGAAGTGACCTAAAAGTGAGCGACAAAACCTAGAAGTCGATCCGTTGCTTGACTGGTAGCCAGTGCAGGGCGGCGAGAAGTGGTGATGATGCTGGCAGAGCCAATTTTGAGCGTTAGCCTTTCTAATTTACTGAATCACACTGGTTTTGCCCATAACTAGTAAGTTAGTTTGATCATCGTTTAGTTTTAGAAACTTTGCTGCTATCCGTGTGCGGATGTCATCAATGCATGCAGCCAGTGAGTTTAGAGAATTCGAGGTGCTCGAAGGCTGGGAAGGATCAAAGTGAAAGACGTTGGTTGTGCTCTAGGCTTCGAGCGAGACCAATGTTAGGCTATTAGGCTACCTTGAACAAGGCGGGGTTGTGACCTAGTTATTTTAAACTATCAATGAAGCTCTGGGCTCCGAATGGAAATTGTTGTAAGTCATGGCCGAAGTTGGGCACCTGTAGCCCTCCGTCGCTGGCAAATAGCCTTATCTTCACAATGGATATGATCTTGTAAAGCTTCGATATGGGCGCTTTCTGATGCAGCCGCGTTGAGCTGCTATCTCCATACCTTCACGCATTTGTGCTGCACCTGCAAGTCACTGGCACGGTTCGAAGATTACTAGCCACGGTTCAAAGGTTCATGGATTGATCCTTATTTTCTCGAGTCGGCCGGCACCAGTACCATTACGAGCGATATGTTTTCGGCCTAGTTCTTGAAGGACGTGGAGGCCGGTATGTGCGGTTTGTGACGTTTGGTCTCGGAAGTGCTGGCTAATTGTTCAGTAATCTTGGCATTCGTCTAGCATTCTCATTGCTGGTGACTTAATTATGAAGCATTAAACTTGAAACATTTTCTTTATTCCCATAATTGAGATTCGCGCTAACTGTGATGTTGAATGTAATGTACGCTGAAGGAGCTGAGCTGCCTGCTCAGCTCAGCTTCCTGATTGAGATGAATCCCCAGCAGCAGTTGCTGCTGCTGCTGCGAGTCACCGGAGTATGGTTCAAAGGTTACTAGCCAAGGTTCAAAGGTTACGAGCCGCCGGAGCCCGAGTTCGCCAAAGTCGTGGCAGCAGCAAGAAACTTACTGCAGCTAATCTAGAACATGTCAAGAGCGATGAGGCGATCGATGTAATCATAAAATAAATAATAATGACAATAATACTAATAGTAAGAATAAGTCGTTTGAATAACGCCCAAACAGAGCTTAATCTCCATTCAGGTGTTTTGCGGCTGGCAATACGAAGTGGTTAAATGAAAAGCAACGTCTGCTGCCGCAGTCAATCGCGAGACAATCGCGCACAACTGTTTTATTGAGACGCTTGTAGCACAGGGGCAGGCCACAGTTGAAGCTCAGCATGGTGAAATAAGGAAACCTGACACATTGCTCAAGAAGCCATATTTTACGGTTATGTATAAGAGCACTGCACAGCAACAGTTTTTCAGCATTGCTTCGGGTATATGACGACCTTCTTAAGAATGCAGACCTAGGGAAAGTCTGTCTGCTTGCTTTGCTTTATCTTTCTCCAGCGTTCGATACTACTGACCAGCAAGTCCTTCTGGAGCGAGTTCTCTCACATCGTCTGGGCAACATTGGTACAGCACTAAAATGGTTCAGGTCCTATCAGTGGGAGACACCAGAGTGCCGATGTGAACCATGATGTGAACCATGATGTGAACCATGATGTGAACGAATGAAGATCATCCGAGGAACCACTGCAGTGCGGGGTAACTAGGCCTCTATGTTTGGTCTGCGTCTTTACAAATGCTCTCCCCTTTCTAATGTGATCACCAAGCACAATCAAAACTTTCACTTCTATGCTGACAAGACTAAATTGTACCTTTGCTTTAATCCCTCAAAGCTCGCCAGCACATATATAACTATATCATATAACTCTCTACACCCCCTTGCTTCAGGTATTCCTTCTCAAATTGAATAACGATACAACCAACTTACGAGTTAAGCGAAAACTAAGTGTGACTCCGAAATTGGAAAGCTTCACAGTCAAACTTACCTATGCCAGCATATCTTCGGTTGCGTTGGCACGAAATCTGAGTGCTCTGTTCCAAAGTGACCATTCACTAGACAACCACATCAGCTCCACCGTCAAGTCTGCATACTTTCAGCTACATAACATTGCTATCATTTGGGCCTGCATAGACAGTGATAGTGCATTCAAACTGGTCCATGCATTTTTGACATCCCATCTCGAGTTTGTAACTCACTGCCTACTAGGCTACTAGCTTGTGCAATCAGGCGCTTACAGTTGTGGAACTCTGCAGCTAGGGTTGTCTGTCGTGAGCATAGTAGTTTCCACATAACATCACGTCTCGCCGACCGTCACTTGCTTCCAATCAAGCAGCATATCGACTTCAAAGTTCCGTCACTTACTTTTAGGTCTCTTCATTCTTCGGCTCCAGCCAACATATCAGATCTACTCCATCACCAGGCTAAGTGTCGTACCAACCATTTTTCTGACTCAAATCGTTTACTTATGCCTCGTACAAGCCTCAAGTCCTTTGGAGATCATGCCAACAGTCCGTATGCTTCAATGACCTGGAGCTCACTCTCGACTGACTTCACGGCATCCCGTGACTCAACGGCTTTTAAAAAGAAGCTAAAACGTACTCTTTTCTCTCAGCATTTAGTGGGTCCTTGTGACTCGTTCTTTGTGTGCTTATGCATGCTGATACTGTGTATGCTGCCACTAACCATAATTGCTTGCTCACCCTAGAATTGTCAGCTATATTCACGTTATGCTTGTTGACATCGTGCATGCTACCACTAACCATTTGATTATGCTTCCTTTAAGCAAATATAAAGTACCTAGAAAGAAATTAAGTTCCCTGAGGGTGCTATACGAATGTATTATTATTGTTGTAGCAATAATTATTATTATTAGAGCATGGAAATTGCTGCTACTGACGTGTAGGTGTCTGGTACTGTAGCCTCGACTGAAAACATGAGGAATTAAGTAGCCGTTCTTCTTTGGAACTTGTGACTGCTTCTATTTTAAGACTGCGACTGGGAAAGATGCTGAGGTTATGGACTGCAAGCTCCTTTAGTTATTTGCAAGCATACTGCTGATGTTGTCTGCACTACGAGTAAAGTGAACGCTTTCTGCTTTCGTTACTCGCCCAAGGATACTTGTTTCTTAGATGATGTTAGACGCAGCGATAGGGCAGCCAGCCGCTGCTTTAAGCTGCCTGGGAGGACCGCTTGTCTATCCCAAGAGTTCTGCTTTAACTAAAAGACTCCTCTTCGCGTTTGTGTCTGCTGCTCGGGGAAGCTCTTTATTCTTCGTATCATGATGTCTTCGTCACGTCGTCTGCAATGATTTCATTGTCTTTGCAACTTGGTGAATACAATGCTGGCACCTTATTTCGCATGTACACCATTAAACTACCCGCAGCTACGACCGTGCTACGCTTGCTGAATCGATGTATTGCAAAAGCGATCGAACTGCAATTCTTGTTCAGATACTTTGTAACTTGGCTGTTCGTGGAGTCTTTAAAGTTCTGCAGGTAGGTGTATTCTTCCCAGAGACGTTTAATACTGGACCTTGTCTATCATACCCCTCAGACTAACTATATTTAAGGGACACACTAGATTTCTAAGACGATGCCATTGCTATAGCTGACAAGTAGCAGTACCAATCGCCCACGAAACGGTTCAGGGAGTAATCCTATTTGCTCGTGTGCACTAATTGGGATTTAGTTTGATATCGTTTCAGATATCTAATGAGACGCAGCTGAAACTAAAGGTGCTAGGCTGACCCTAGAGAGTGAAGTCTGTTGACGGCTTGAACCTCTGGAAAGTCAAGGATTTGTACCCATCGAGTTTGTACCCATTGTATTCACCCTCAGCTCATTGCTGTCACAGCTGTCGGCGATTAGAATAAGGGCAAGACAATTTCAGTATGTTGGAGATTAGATTCAGTTATGTTTGGAGAAGGCGTCTGAAAATATTCCGTATTAATTTATATTCGACACTTCTAAGCCGTTGGCGAAGCCTAGCGCTGACAACTGTAGCCGTGTGAGACCTCCCTAATTATTCTGTCTGAGGATGGTTTCTAATTTAAGGGCGAACGTCTCGGGCGTACCAGGATTGCCCGAATTTAAAATTCAAGGCATAGCACGAGCTCTCTCGCTCTCTCTCTCTCGGACGTGCTCTAGCTCGGCCACGCTTCCGCTCGGCGAAGCTCCGCTCGGTAGTCGCAGCGTGACTCTCCTCTATCTCGTCCGTCCGAGCAGGTGCCCGTGGTGCAGCAGCAGCTGCGGTGGCGCTTTTATTCTCGCGCGGGAGGATGTCTGATAGATGGCCGACCGAGAGCAGCGAAGAGTCACCGGATGGCCACAGCTGCCGCCGCTCAGCCGCCGCCGCCGCTCCCTAACGTCACTAAGGAGGAGGCAGTGAAACGGTGGCGTCCTGGATCGGCCAGGTTGTGCATACTGAGATATTTAAAATCGGTTGTGGTTTTTGAATTATGAGGACTAGGAATCGGTTTATGCTATAATGCTTGCTTGAGGCGTCATGAAAGCCGAAGTCATGTACTAGGAGTCAGATGTGCTCGGGGATGATGTAATCTGGGCAGGTGCCGAGCCCCAGGCGTCGAGCAAGGTAGGATTTCGCGTGCTTTTCGCCGGTTCAGTTATGCTCTCTGGGTGCCGAACGAGAGCTTCAGTGTGCTGTAGTATTGCTGATCTGTGACTCCCGTAGCCCTTCTTCGCTGCCGTCGAATAGACCTCTCCCCCCTCTATGGATGCGGAGTCGTTATCTTTACCTTGCTCGCTCTTCAATGCTGTCGCGTCCACCTTTTCTTGGCATAGCTTCGTGCATTGATACGGTACCTTCCAGACTCTAGCTGTGATTCCAAGGTTCAGGGCTTTACCAGTGTACCCCAAGCGTCGGCGGCTTAGACTAGCCGAGAGAGCTGTCTTTGCTGCCTATTTCTAGCCGGCTCGGAAGCCGCTACACCCTTTTGCTATAATGGTAATAATAATAAAAATAACAACAATAATGCACGTTTTATAGCACCCTCAGAGAAATCAATCTCTTTCTAGGCACTTTACATTTGCTGCAAAGGAAGCATGGCAGGATGAGTGAGAACTAAACGAGGTTTTATTGGGGGGGGGGGGCGCAGTGGCCTCTGTACGCGTATTTGGAGGTCGATGTATGCACCAACGATCGAGCCCGTTGATAAGGTCGTAGGCAAGGTCGTATGCAGGGTGGGAGATTTTCTAGACTCTCTACGGTAGCGAATCGCATGCGATACGGGTCCGCTCGTAGCAGGTGTAAAGCTTACCGGAAAATGCAATTCTGGGCGTAGAGAGCTGCACTGTAGTCTTCTCAAGCGGCATGCCGAAGGCCAAGGCCCCCCCCCCCCGCCCGATGTCCAAGGCCGCTCGAGGTCGCTCGTCGGCAGCTGGCTGCCACGCCCCTTTCCGAAAAGATTACGACAGTACACATTGGGTGCGAACTTTGCTTCGGCTCTCGAAGGGTACTATCGGTTTTTGCTAAGGGGCTTATGCAGCTTGTTTCTTAGTAAAGACGTTGTATCTCTAGGCAGGGCGGAAGAAGAGGACGCAAGCAGAGCCTTAGGCGGCTCAAAAATTGAGCTGAGTGGCTGGCTCGTGCAATGTCGTAATAGACAAGTCTAGAGAGGTTTTTGGGACCGAGCTTGAAGACGTCTTCCGAGCGGCCATGCCTAGTCGACGCGAAGCTTCAGGCAATCTAGAGAGATGGCTGAAAAGCCTTCACCCTCGATGTAAGCTCGGAAGGCGTGTAACAAAGTTGGGCAGGGGGTATAGAGATTCTCAAGCGGGGGAGGGGGATCCGCCCATTTCTTTCGCTTTACGTGGTTTACACATTTCTTGGCACAGCTAAAATTTGGAAACGGCGCCTGTCAGACCTCTGAACTCAACAATTGAGTTTTCAAGTAATGAGGTCAGCGGAAAGCTCACACCTGGAAGTTAGCCCCTCCTCGAGGACTGCAAAGAATAGGCCCCGCGATGTCGCTCCGAGTGTGACTACCGTTAGATTTGTCCCTTCCTGAAAATGCTCGCCACCGGCCGGGCGATTGAATGGGATTTTTGAAACGCCGGCCTCCTGCTAAACTTGTACGATCACCGTCGTCACTTCCGCCTGCACTATTTTTTGCCGCTGCTCCGTCTGCTTGCCTTTTACCGTTTATCGCTGCAAGAGAAGCTATAAAAAAAAGCTAATTACTCGCCAAGCACAATTCAAGCTTGCATTTTTATCTAGGTGAAACGCAGCTGCACCTTCGCTTTGATGTCAACATGCCTTCCAGAAATCTTCAATTCCCTCAGAGCACGTATCAGTACCACTGAAATTTGGTCTTGCACTGCCTCACACCTTATAAAATAGGATGGCGATACAAATTCCTTACTAATAATCGAAAAATCTAGTTATGCTCAGAAATTGATTACTAAGCCACGAAATGGGATTGGCCATCACGTTTTCTGAAAATAACCACTTTAGGTTATGGTTAAATTATGTCTGAGTGACTCTAGTATACATTTAACTGTCGGCAGATGAGGCGGATTGGCAGACACGATATTTTTCTTTACCAGTTACTAGGATGAAGTTATCATTGAAGAACATGTTTAAGTGGCTCTAATATAGTCATCAGTATAGTAAGCATGGATTTTTTCTCTACCAGTGCTTGGTTGAATCAGCTTGATATAGGGACCCTACTTAAGTGGCTCTTATATTACAGTAAAAAGTAATAAGGAAAGACTGTTGGGAATTAACTTGCGTGTTTATTATGTGTACCGTCACGAATCGAAAGCTTGGCTAGCCCATGCAACCCTGTTACTCACTGCTTGCTGGCCTACAGGCTTGTGCAATCAGGCGCTTACAGGTGGTGCAAAACTTCGCAGCCGGGCTTGTCTGTCGTGAGCGTCGCAGCTGCCACATCACACCACTTCTCGCCGACCTGCACTGGCTACCAGTCAAGCAACGGATTGACTTCAAGGTTTTGTCGCTCACTTTTAGGTCCCTTCATTCTATGGCTCCAGCCTATCTGTCAGATATACTACCCCATCAGGCTAAGCATCGTACCACCCGCTTTTCGGAATCCAACAGTCTAGAAATACCTCATACAAACCTTAAATCCTTTGGAGACCGTGCATTTAGTTCATATGCTCCCAAAGCCTGGAACTCCCTCCCGACCTGCGTCAGAACATCCCCTGACCTGACCACATTTAAAAGGAACCTAAAATCACACCTATTTAGGACAGCATTTAGCGGGTCTCTGTGATTCGTCCTTGATGTGCTTATGCGTGCTGACACTGTGCATGCTGCCACTAACCACACTTGCATGCTGACCCTGTGCATGTCACCCCTAACCATGTTATTCATGTTGTTTATCAAGCATGATGTTACTCACCATTCAATCGCGTTTTCCTTTGCAGCAAATGTAAATCACCTAGAAAGAGATTGAGTTCTCCGAGGACGCTTTATCAAGTGCATTATTATTTTTGTTATTATTATTACTTAGTTTTAACGTGTTCACATGGAGCTTGGTGACTGCGACAAAGGCGAAGCTTGCACGATATTGGGGCTACACCATGAGCTCACAACCAATTTATACTGTCACATGAAGTGATTCGATTGATTCATAAAGCCACGAAGGCTACAGTCGCGTCTATTCCAAAAAGGATGATGTATCTGTTTGCGAACTGTCTTAGGCAAAGCTGCGATATGACAATGTGTATTGACCCGGCCTTGGCTAAAGTCGGTTACGGTGACGTAAAGCAATTTTTTCAACGTCATTAAAGAGGGAGAAAATTGGTCTGGGATGAGTTTTCTTAGGTCAAGCAAGCTGTAGGAGGACATGAAATTTTATTTGATCATACGATCTTACTAAAATTGCAAAAAGTCCTCGGCAATGGCGCGTTTTAACAAAAGTAATACCCATGCATGACTCTGAAAGGCTGACCGGTTTAAAAATTTACAAAGGTTGGATCTCATTTTTTGTCTACCGTTGTCCTAGTTTATCTTTAATCCCCGCTCTGCTGTCTTGTTTTGCATGATTGGTATTAAAGGGTGATCATCATTGATATCCTATGAATGCTCTGTAGAAACTACCAGCTGGGGTTCAGCAGCCAGAAAAAAGCGTGAATTCAGAGTACCCCGATTCCGTTACAGGGCTATTGGACTGTCTACTTTTCAGTACCTTATGTAATATATAGTTTTTCTTCAATAACTCATGTAATAATATATATATGTATATTTATATAGCGCCCTCAGATAACTTAATCTCTATTTAAGTGCTTCACATATGCGACGGGGCTGGAGCCCACGACCTCTATCAACAAATAAATTCATCTGGACCTTGGTCAAGGTGAGTATCTTAACCACTAGGCTAGGCCAGCGTGGGTAGAGATTGGCAATTCCTTTCGCTTTCGCAAGTTGAGTAAAGCCGATAGCGTTGCTTGCTGAATGTAAATTTAGATTTTAATTTTGCTCCGCCTTTATCCTTTCTAGATTATTGCTGGCGTCAAGGCTGTACATTACACTCATCGTGTTGCAGCCCAAATTTGAGAGGGTTTCTTGAGATAACACTGCCGGTACATACGTACTTCTGGTATCGGTCTACTAGCCAATAGACCGACGATCGAGCTGCTGGCTGAAAAACCGCAACCAACGAATACTAAGCATATTGGTGACACCGAAAAGGTTCCACGTGACCGTTATGGCTGCACTAATGGCTACACAGATAAGGAGGCCCTGAAAGAAAATACAATCATATCCTATCTAAGGCCCCGTTATTATTTGAATTCCCAATCGTCACTAACTCCGTCCGCCACGATCGTACGCCGGGTCACGATTTAAATCGTTAGCCGCTTTGACCTTCATAATGGCTACCTGAACAGTGCGGAAGCCATTTCCGAGCATACCACTTTTCGCCGACCTGCACTGGCTCCCAGTCAAGCAACGCATCGACTTCAAGGTTCTGTCACTCGCTTTTAGGTCATTTCATTCTCTAAGCTCCAGCTTACTTATTAGAACTGCCCCCCGGCTGGTTAAGCATCGTACCTCCCCTTTTCGGAATCTAACGTTTTACCTACAAATCGTAGAAACCTCAAATCCCTTGGGGACCGTGCCTTGAGTTCGTATGTTCCCAAAGCCTAGAACTCACTCCCGACTTGCGTCGCGACATCTCCTGACTTGACAACAATTAAAAAGAAATTAAAAACGCACCTATTTATGACAGAATTTAGTTGATACCTGTGATTCATCCTTTATATGCTCATGCGTGCTGATACTCTGCATGCTGCCACTAACCACACGTGCTTGCTGACCCTTTGCATGTCACCACTAACACGTGTGAGCTTAAGCATACAAACACGTGAGCTTAAGCGTGCACGCACACACATACGATTTTGAATAATAAATCCGTATGCAGGCATAGGGATTGACTGAAATAGCTTAAAATGCTTGTCCTCTCACCGCTGCATGCGGCGATGTCGACATGCCGTTTACAGACAAGTTTAAAGCATGCATCCCTGTGACTCCAGTGCATCTGTCGAAGTAAGACCGTGTACCCAACCTTAAAATCACCGGTAACTACCCGTGCCTGTCCGGCGTAGCTCTCGTGGCTTCCGTCCCCCTCCTAAGCGAGGACTGATTCCCATTTGCCCGATGCCGATTGCTCAAGGATCATGAGCGAAGGAGCCACAGCACTTGTTCCGATCCTCCGCCTTCTCCTCCGGACGGCTCTGTATCCTTCGCTTCGCGCGGCCATGAGGCGCCTCTCGGTGCGCCTCGGTGCGTCTGTAACGCCTCTACTCGGCGCCTCAGAAGCACTATATATTTTTGAAAACCGAGCTCGCAGTTTTTTTGCTAACCGCGGAAAATAAAGTATCTGGCTGCTGCGAATGCTTTCGCCGAGGAAGAGTAGCAACGACCTGCTGTGCTGCGCTGCTGGCGCTGGCAGATTTCTACTACGACGAAGCCCACGCCAGCGCCAGCGCCGCCGACCCGCCGTGATGTGCACTTGCGCGAAGTGGTGCGACGCTGATGCGCATTAGCTGAGCTGTGCAGAGCTTAAGGCTTCAGCAACAATTGGCTGGTGAAGTGGCATCGACTAGCCCCTTCGTGCTGGCCAGGAGCAGCGAAAGCCAGCGGTGAAGGGGGAGCAAGGAGGTGGGCTCGGGCCTCTATCGCCGGCAGCTACTTTCGACAAGGCAGCTACTCTCGAGCTGGCTGAGAGTGAGAGATGGCTGCCTGCCGGCGCTCTGCTATCATTCGCCGCCTCCATTGATTTCCATTGGAGCTACTTGGCATTTTGCAGCAGCTGGCAAGCTCAATCGCCAATCGAGCCCGACATCTTCAACTGCGGAGGCCTTTGCACTGGACGACCGCGGCGACGCTGGAACGACGCCGTCGTGGCACAGCGGGAGCCACTCCAGGACTGCCAGGCCTGAGAACTAGAGCAGCAGCCCTGGCGCTTACGTAGTCAAGCGAAGCGCGTCAGCGAGCGCCCGAGCAACCGGCAGCAGGTGCTGCGGCCTGGTGCGACGGCCAGCTGGCAGCGCCGGCGGCGGCGGACGATTTCTCGGTCAAGGTCTCCGACGTGCGAAGAATCGTCGCTCCCTGCTTCGGCGATCGCGTTTGCTGGTTTAGCTAGAAAGCGCGTCGGCGCGTTTCGGGGAAGCCCAAGATTAGACAGGATCCAGCTGGGCTCGGAGGTAGAGCAGCGTCTGCGGGAGGAGGGAGCCCTACGTGGGCGTGCCAGGCCCGTGCGCCTCCGATGCCAGCCTCCGAGAGGCCAATCGACACTAATGGCTCGCCAGAGCGTATGCTAACGAGGTTTGCAGATGCCTGCCGGAAGTAATTTCAGCTCGGAGGATCTTCAACGTCGCCCTGACCTGTCAGTTGGTGCTACCCTCCTTCCCTGTCAGGCTGCGTCAACATGAACAGCGTGGTATGAGCAGGCACTCGCATTGCCTCCGATTCTCAACCAAACAGTCAGCTGCACGGATACAACAGCACCCATGCTGGAGCGTTGGCATGCCAAATCTGACAGATAATGACAGTGCACGAGCTTACTAGCAGGTGATAATAATCAAAATACATTTCTATGGCGTCTTAAGAGAACTCACTCGCTTTATAGGCACTTTGCCTTTGCTGTAAGGAAACCATGTACGAGTGTTTGATGGTAGCATGCTCATTATCAACATGCATAACATGGTTAGAGGTGACATGCACAGGGTCAGCATGCAAACATGGTTATTGGCGGCATGCACAGTATCAGCTCGCATAAGCAAACAAAGGACGAATGACATGGACCCACTACATGCTGTGATAAATAGATGCATTTTTAGCTTCTTTTTAAATGAGGTCGTCAGGAGATGTCACGAAGCAATTTGGGAGTGAGTTCCAGGCTTTAGGAGTATACGACCTAATCGCACGGTCTCCAAAAGATTTGAGGTTCGTATCAGGAATAGATAAAAGATTAGATTCCGAAAGCAAGTGGTACTATGCTTAGCCGGGTGGGGGTAGATTTGATTGGTAGGCTAGAGCCAAATAATGAAGGGAACATACAAGTGAGTGACAGAACCTTGAAGTCGATGCATTGCTTGACTAGGAGCTAGTGCAGGTTAGCTAGAAGTCATATGATGAGGCAACTTCGACGCTCATGACAGACAAGCCTAGCGGCAGACCTTTGCACCAACTGGAAGCACCTGATTGTACAGACCCGTAGACCAGCAAGCAGTGAGCTGCAGAAGTCCAGAGGGGATGCCACAAATGCACGGACCAATTTAGATGTGGTAACCCAGTCTAGGCAAGCCCGAATTTTAGCAATGTTATGTAGCTGAAAGTAGGCAGACTTGACTTCGGAGCCGATGTGGCCGTTTAATGACAGGTCGCTTTGTTACATGACACCCAGATGTCGTGCAGATTCAACAGAAGATATGCTGGCCGAGCAACTAACGAATGATAGCAATCATGAACCATACATTTCATAATCTTTGGTTTAAATCTGATATAAAGGAATCAGCACTGATGGTTAAGCAGTTGTACATTATGACCGATGCTTTGCAAATGAGGTCCTTTGTGGCGGTGGAATATATCCCTCTATACAATAAGGGTAAGGACGCTTTTAAGTTTTGGACGCTCTTGATCGCTGCCGCGTTCCTCTGTTGTCACGATACCTGCGTACAACAGGGCAACTACGAGGCGACTTCTAATAATAAGTATAATAATAATGGCTCGTTTGTACGACTAGTTAAGCGTTGCTAGCTTCATCAGTATCTGTTGTGCAACTGCTAGGTATATCATATGCTACTTGCTGCGATTGTGATCAACGACTTAAGCTCAGACCGTGGCAGCGTATTTGCATTGATACATTGATACCTACATTTCAAAATTTGCTTTGATAAGGCCTCAAGGCCATGACCAGGAGCCACTACTTATCAGAATCCAGCTTCTTCAAGAGCTTGTACTCTAGCGAGAGCGAGCTTATGTAACGTTTTGCTTTGACGTGCCATGCCATCAGCTGAGAGACAGTAATGAAAAAGGTTCCTCAGTGTACTAAAACACCAAATCCATATCTAGCGCTAGTCTGGCTCAGTGGTTAAGGTGCTCTCCTTGAACCAACGTCAAAAGTGGCTGCATTTGATGACCGAGATCGTTAGCTCGAGCCCCGTGGCATACGTGAAGCGCCTGAATAGAGGTTAAGTTCTCTTTGGCCTCTATACTAACGATACACACACACACACACACACACACACACACACACACACACACACACACACACACACACACACACACACACACACACACACACACACACATATATATATATATGTGTGTGTATATTTTATTTGAATGACGCATATAGAACTCAAAACACAAAGCTCATTGGCTGTTCTGAATACTTCGACCTTCATCATGGCTTTAAGCTGGTTTGGCTCAGTCCAAACTTAAGAAGCGGCAAAATTTTCACCGGTTACAACTCGCCGCTTTGCTAACCAGCTTCGCGAGCCGAGGCTGACAGTTGGAAAGGCGGCTTAGAATTGATAGGCACTTTGAGACGCATACCTGATGGGTATGGCTGACACATACCTGATACCTGATACTTGACCACCCTCCTGATGCGTATTGCAGAGCAGACGGAGGGACAAACAAGCATCTACGATATACTCGAGGAATGCACGAAAAGACTCAGTCCTAGTAGGTTTCACTCGTTTCGCAGAGACAGCGAGCCCATTAATCGAGAGAGGCGGCAGCTGCACTCTCATTTCTGGTGGGAAGACCTACCTACCTACCTACCAAACGAGGTTTCGGCTGCCTATACCAAGACTATGAAATCAAGTGGGATAAGCTTGTAAAGCGTCTTTGAGCTGAGCGTTTTTGGTGACGAATCAAGAATAATTTTTTTTTTCACAAGAAAGGGAAGCAGACGCTTAGACAGCGGGCTGTGCTCGGCCCAGCAAGGGAAAAATAGCTCGAGCGTCCACGTTGGAGCGAGCCGTGACGTCAGATCGTTGGCGAAGTGATCGCAGGCGACTAGAGCAAATATCAGTGAATGCCAGCAGGTATGCGTGCATTCGCCGATTAATTTATCGCAACATCTCTCCGAGTATTCCGAGGCTGAAGCCCCCCCAGCTCCCAGCAGGAGCGGTGCCGCAGCTTATGCTCGCTAAGGCTACTTTGCCGATGCACGATTGCAAGCGGAGGCATCGCCGCTGGATCTCAGCAGCGATGCTATAGTTGTTTTCCCTCGGTTTTCCCTCTTCGTAGAGTCCATGCTGGAAATACAAATATCCGTTTTAATAATAATAATAATAATATCAATAATACATTCGCATGGCACTCTCAGATAACTTTGTCTCTTTCTAGGCGCCGTTCGTGCTGCAAAGAGAAGCATGGTCGAATGCTTAGTAGGTAGCGTGCTCAGTAAACAAGAATAACTTAGTCATGGGTGGCATGCACAGGGCGTGCATGCAAGTACGGTTAGTGGCAGCATGCACAGTGTCACCACGCATTAGCACCTAAAGGACGAATCGCAGGGACCCACTAAATGCTGTGATAAATAGATGCGTTTTTAGCTTTTTTCAAATGTCACAAAGTCAGAGAATGTCGTTACGCCAGTTTTACACTAACAAATTGCCTGTAGAGTTTTGGTTAAAGGTGCACTGCATTCAAAATTTGCAAGACTGAAGCAAATTTCTGTGTTGAAATGGCTCTAAAGTTCGCTATAAATAGGAAGTTTAAACTCATCAATAAACGTCAAACGGGTTAAGCCCTGCTTTGACCTAAGGGTAAGGTGCTCGCCTTTAACCACAAACGTCGTGCACTCGAACCCTGCAGCGTACGTGAAGCACCAGGATAGACATTACGTTCTCTCAAGACACTGAATGAACAGTTATACGATATATATATATATATATATATATATATATATATATATATATATATATATAAATTAATGATTAATGGTGTATATGATGATGGTTGAAGTAGCTCTGTTCAGCAGGCTCCTATAACAAGGTCAAGGTGAGAGCAGGCTGACATAGGTGACTCCGGCCAAGTCAATTTTCCTTAAGCAATTGCGGACTGAAAAACTGTATTTTCCTGCTTAAAAAGTGAGTGAGCCTTGAAATTCAAATTGGTAAATTTTGCTTATTAGTTAGGAAGGGAGTCAACGGTTTACATTCAGGCTTCCATAACTCTCGAAAGGCAGACTGATATTTCCGTGGTAAACTCAATTGGATTGCTTTCTAGTGAAAATTACTTGAAAATATCCGAGGGAATTTCCTGCTTAAATGAGTACTCTGGTCAGTTTTTTGTAGCCTTCGCTTTCACTCAGCAAGTCGCTCGCACATTTCAACCAGGGTGCGCCATTTTGGCTCCGTTGATTTAACGACGCTGAGACCGGCAGGGTAAACTGAGCGGCCTGTCGGGTAGTGGTGCGAGTGCAGCGAAGCGAACGCGACGGCGACGCTTCCTTCGAGCGCATCCTGTAGTCGGCTTAGCTAATTGTGTGGCGCGACCGGAAGCTGCTCTAGCTGATGGTGCATACCTCTGAGATCTAAAATACCGTCCATTGAGCTCGTACCGCGCCATTAGGCTGGTAGAGCGGATATGGTCCGGAAAAACAAATACTGCGCCGGGAAAACAAATACTGTTCGGGTCGGCAGACAGACAGCGAGAACTAGATTTTCCAATTCCGGTAGCTCGTTCACCAAGTCAAACGTAAGTATAAACAATAGTCCATTCCAAATAGTATCCTGGAGACGGTACCGGAAAAATAGACGACTTTTGCAGATAGCTCCTAGACTTGCTCAATAGAAAGCTGAGAACAAGATCCAACTGAGCGAGTGTTACAAGTAATGCTTTGCAGAAACTTTTAGTTTTACTTTAAATTGTTGCGAGGCGAAAATGTATTTAAGTACATTTAGGCGGCATGAATTCGGTATTAGATAAGTGTCTTGCCCACGATTTTTTCTTATTGTGGGCATCGTTAGAGTTAATAACGCGAAATGATTAGAAGCGCTCACAATTAAGTTACCGGTAAACAGCTGAGATAGCCTGTGTGATCGGGCGCTGATTTAGTTAAGATCCTGCCTTTGCTACGGAAACATGACGTTTGCGAACGCTTTCTGTGGAAAAGTTTATAGATATATTAGTAATAGTAACAGGTCGTTTAAATAGCAGCCTCAGAGACCCCAATCTTTATCCAGGTGCTGCACAGCTCGTTGCAGGAAAGTAATTATCCGTGGCTAAGTGTCACGCACGTTAGCAAGCATGCAAACGCTGTCAAGGGCCATGCATTGGCCACCATGCTAAAGCAAACAGAAGCACACTCGTGGCGACCAGTTTGTAAGACCTCTGGCTAGCAATATGCATCTAGTAATTTGCAAAGTGCCTATAAAGAGATTTAGCTCTTTGAAGGTGCTATGCGAATGTTTTACTGTTATTATTAGCTACTCAGGCACGCGAGCAAAGCACTCGGGAACAGCAAATGTAAGTTCACTTCGGCGAAAGGGAAGCTGGGCGAAGCAGAACTGACTTCTGCTGAGACTTCATCAATTCAAAGCAGAAGTTACAGACGGAGAAAGAAACCTACAAGTAACAGATTCTAGGATTTTAGCGCGCACGAATCAAAGTCCAGAATATAATATGTTCAGCCTACATCGAGGAAGAGCGTGGTGACCAGATGCTGAGGAGAGGGTGGCAGTAGAGCGCGATGGAGTAATAAAGCGGTTGGATAGGTAGGTTGGTGCCAGCGAGTAAAGCGATTGGTAAGCCAAAGACGCGACTTTGAAATCGATCCACACCTGCATGCTGACCCTGTGCATGTCACACTTAACCATGTTATTCTTGTCGTTTATCGAGAATCATGCTACCACTAACCATTCGTTCGTGTTTCCTTTGCAGCAAGTGTATAGCGCCTAGAGAGAAATCGAGTTCTCTGAGGGTGCTTTATTAAGTGTTATTATTATTATTATTATTATTCAATGCTCGATAAGGAGCCGGATTAAGATCGTGGCTGCTACTAGCAGCTATTCAATTGACAGCAGGCTGGAGTAACTGTAGAGCGTTACACCAGTTGTAGACGATTGATGGCAATCTGCGGTGACGCTGCATTTAGGGAACTGCACTAATGCAGACCGATGTCGAAAGTGCACGTACGAGTTTTGCTGTCGTACTCTTGTAGCAAGCAGTTCTGCTGCGGCAACACACATCAGCCGGAATGGTTCCGATTTATCAGTGGAGGAGGCGATGCAGTTATCCAATGGCAACTCGTCTAGGAATAGTGGCGCCCGTGACGGGCGGATATGCATATGCCCTGATAGGACATTGCGAAGAAGAGGAAAGTGAGAAAACGCAATCGCTCATGCAGCGACTAGTGGAGTTTTTCCCTTCCTTAAATCGTACGTGCTAGTTGGAGCTTATGTTATGCAATGAAGCCAGTCTGTCCTGTCGCAAGCTGACTTACGAGATAACTATTTCTAATTACAGCCGCCTACAAATCAGCATGGGATGTTCCTCATTAAAGGGAAAAAAAACGCTACGTCAATTCCACGGTGCGCCTCTTCAAATCTTATGCATTATTAGAAATGCTACAGCATGATTTGCTCGTGCTTGGCTAGTACATAACTACGATTGTACAGCCAATGTCAACGGATTGGCTTCCACTGGTTGACCAAATCGTAAATACTTAGTAATACGTGTCTTTCACATTATAACCGCATCGTAAACAGAGGCTCTGCTTTTTTTGGTGGTCATTGACTTTGAATTTCGGCGGAAATTTCTTCGTCCTAACGCTAATGACTTTGGCTGGTAGCAACGATATTCAATTATGGCCTCAAATTGCAGCTCCGGGGTCACTAACTGTTGAATTTCTTACTCTATCCTACTTCAGCTGAACAGTTCTCACCGCTTTGAGTAGTGACATACAAGTCGGGGACCTCGTGCTAAAAACAGAAGACAGAGCCGCAGACGTTTTGAGTGAGCCAAACGCATACGAAAATCATGTTATCGGATCTTTGCTCACTGCCAATATGAATTTCATTTAGTACTATCTACCGTTTAGTGCTTAATATAAGGAATCCGATAGCGGTCATTAGTTACAAATTAGCTGTCGCTAATTTCACTACTTTGCATAAATAGATCTGCTAAAAGATATGCCTATTGTTGTTACCCCACTCATATAAGTTTTCTCATTAGTACTCAACAACCAGGAGGGAAAAGTCGAGACAAGTGGTCGCCTGGCACTTTGCCCCCCGGGTTCAAGTATATTTCTGTCCAGCCTAAGTAGTCCAACCAAATAGTCCAACCAAACGCAGCACGTCCATTGAACGATCGCCGCTCATGCGAGGCTCATCGATGTAAGGCTGACCGATGCAAGGCTGACCGATGCAAGCTTGCCAAACTTGGTCTCATGATCGCAATGTTGGCGGAGAAAACGCCGAAATCGGCTCGTTGATTCAAAGTTGCCTGCTGTCAATCAACCAACGACAGGGTCCCGTTAGACCCTGCCGCCTAGCACTTTGAGTTTTGCGGAAAGCGATAAATTAGCAGCGTTGCCTTGCGGATGATGTCACCGACGTGAGACGCAGATGTCACATGCCACAGCTCTCATAAGGGAGGCTCGGGCTGGCCCATGACAAAAATATTGTGTCTACAGACTGGCAACTATCTCGTCAAGGCTTGACCGTAATACTGCCAGCAACGACTGTCGTCAAGCTTGTCAGAGCCGGCAGCTTAGAGAGAACTAAAAGAGTCAAGCTAGACTGACTATGTGGTTTGTGCGCGTGTGCCATCCGCTCATGGTGGCTCACCTAGGTTGTCAACAACGTAAGAGACCCGGTGCATCCTATAGTGCAACCAGAGGGCGCTGTACGTGCTCTTCTCGCTGTCCTGTTACACGGCTTCAAGGGCAAGGTCGAATTCCCAATCTAGACACTTCTGACCGAACGCGAGACAGTGAGACCGGGTTCAAGCACAAACGATGCTCTGGATGCCTCGCTTTGACGGAAATCTTAGTTTGGCTGCGTTTTTCACAAGAACATCTCTGCATCCAGTCATCGTGCTGTTACAATCGGGCGTAGTGGCTTCCACGTCCGAGTTGAACCAGGCCACAATATACAGCTCCCTCGTAGCTGTGCTTGTCTCAGCCCACACGCCAAGAATACTGATGAACCCCGAGCCTTGGCATCATGGCTAACGATTTGTGAGTGCATCGCGCATCTGCACTCAGGGTTTTTCCAAAAGTTGCGGCATACGGCAGCAAGGAAGAGCAATTGTAACTTAATGTAACAAGTCCATATCCAGAGGGCATAGAGTTCTATTGGACGAGTGGCGTCGTAAGGTTGTAGGCGTAAAGCAGAGACCACAAACTATGTTGGCCGAATCTACTTTACAGCCACGATGCCGGGCGGTTTCGCCTTGACTTGCAGTGCAGCACTGCCTGACTCAAGACACCAGCTCTATCTTGGAGCCGCAGACCGATACTGATTGGCTGGATGACACGTGTACCTGGGCCAACAAAACTCGGTTAAGGTCACATCCGCTACCGCTTATTGGAGCGTGTTCCTGAAGAGAAGCTAATGGCATTATGATTTAAATGCATGATACCTTACTCATCCAATAGTAATAATTTATGACTATTATATATCGATCCTGGTTGTGGCTAATACTTTTTCCGTATTTGCTACAGTTAACTTTCTGTTTGTTGGCTGCTTTTTTAAGCACCGTAGTTTTCTAAACCATTGACTAGTGAATGGCTTCACGGCAGCACTGGTCCTCACAGGTTATGGGCCCCGCGTTTACTGGCGTTGCTGGTTTGGAGAAGTTTACGGGTCAGACTTGATAGCTGTGGAGTACCCGGGCGAAGTTATATTTCAAATCCAACAAACTTGGTCCTATCCGAATGTCAGAAGGTGATGATGTCCAGGACTGCCCAAAAGAAGTCAAGTCGACTTCTAATCAGTTCCAGGCTGCAGGCGAACAATGCCAGAAGGACAGATGGCTCTTCACATGCTTAATGGGGTACTGAGTCGTGACAGCCTCTGATAATGGCCCTTGAATCAAGGGGCATGCGCGCCTTAACTTTTGACTTTGTGCAGAGCTGGCTGTTGCATGAGCATCTATGGTGAGTACATCGCCCGTCACTTGATGAGAGCATGAGAGGGGTGGATCGCGTGGCTTCGAGTGATACTCGAAAGCCAGCAAAGCGGCTGCTCCCACTGGTGGTGGAAAGCAGCACAATTAAAAGTTTACTGGTGGGTTACACTACTGTTTGGTAGTCGTTCATAAGGCCTCAAAATGCTTTAAACAGCCTCTTTTTGTACAGCGACAGAAGAGCCTTGATGACTATCACCACCGCTTGCAGTGGCGATAAAGGATCGTCCACCGCAGGAATCAAACCCACGACCTCGGGACCGAGGTAATGAATGCAACCGCCTTACCTTGTGTGCCATCACGGCTCACCAAGCGCAGAATGTTCTGTATCAACCTCTTCGGAGGGAGCTTAAAAAGCTATCCACATCGGTCGACAGTGCTCAGACGTCAACAATTTTTAAGTTAATCCGTCCTACTTTTAATGACTACCATCCCAGCGGACGTGGTCGACTACTGACAGTCGGTTAGCGATTGCGGAATGCTGTGAGGTCGTCTTTGGCTCATAATTGTGCACGAAATCTTAGTTTGATGATACAAGTATTACAGATGTGCGCGTAGCGCTCCATCCGAAAAGTGACAGCTGGGAATTGAGAGTGCTACTAGCGACTGATTGGTTTCCAGGAATTTTGAATTCGCTACCCAAATTTTAATAAAATTAATAGCAAGACATGTTTAGCTAACTATGGGAGCTAAACCTCTTACTAGGCACGTTACAATCCATACATTCCGCAAATTTATTACATACGTTACATTCCCTAAAAAGGATGCATGCCAATTGGTTAAAGTTAGCATGAACAGTGTCAGTATGCATAAGCACACAACAAGCAATGCACTGGGATGGAGCAAATTGTGGCAAAGAAGGTTGTTTTTTAGCTTCATTTTAAATGTAATTAAGTCAGGGTTTGTCATGACGTCGATCAGGAGTGAGTTTCAGGCATTGCGAGCACATGAACTTAAGGTATGGTCCCCGAATGATTTGAGATTGATAAGAGGCACAGCCAAACGTTGAAAGTCAGGCGTCCGGATGGTGCAATATGAAGCCTGATTAGGAAGTATTTTGGATAGGTTTTAGAGAATAAAAGGACCTGCAAGTAACTGGTAGAACTTTGAAGCTGGTACTCTGCTTGGTGGTTACACAGATCCAGTGGGTGAGAAGTGGTGCAATGTGGCAGTTGCTGTGTACTCGACAGATAAATCTAGCTGCCGACTTATGAACTTATTGCAAGCGTCTTACCGCACAGGTAGAACGAACCACGAGCAGGAAGTTACCAAAGTCAAGACTGGGTGTCAACAATGCACGAAATAGCTTCCCAGCTTTGACATATTTGTGTATGCAGGCATGAGTTTGTGCAATAGTTTTTAGCTGACATTACACAGACTTGACAGTGTATCTGGTATGGTCATCTCATAAAATGTCACTTTGGCAACAGCACACCCAGATTTCGTGCAGACGCTACATTAGATATTCTGGCCAAGCACATTTTCAGGGTTAAACGTTCCAATTTTTGGAGCGATATTAGATTGACCCAGAACTAGTATGTTGATTTATAGTCACTTTATATGATTAAGTTTGCTGCCATTCAAATGCAAATGTCAGCCGTACGTTCTGCTAACGAGTTGACGTGCTGCATGGCAGGGAGGTATCAATGCACTGGCACACCTGCACGTCTTCTTTTCTTCAATTCAGCGGAACTAGCAGAGAGACTCTGCCCAAGTCAGCCTTTTTGTAAAAAGCCCTGTCGAACTCACGACCGGTGCTGCTGACTCAACGGAGTGGTTCTTTCTGAAAGCTTAGTGGCCTTTCCACGTTTGATTATCCTCGTCTAATGTTGCCTTCCCAGTTAGTGGCTTAAACAGCAACCTTTTTGAAGGAGGCGGGGACAAGGCGCGACAGGTCATAACACACCCGTCTTTATGAGTCTAGTTGTGCAAGATAAAAGAACTCGTATGTATCTCAGTAGAACGGTGGGAATCGCGCCTGGAGGGAGGGCTATTGGGCTATTAATCTTCTCGGACTACGATATGAACTCAGTAACGAGATCGCGTGGCAGGCTTGAATTCGGGCAATAAGGTCAAGCCAGAAACACAATGCGTATTAAGAGTAGTCCAGTCACTGAGGGTGATGAATCCATTGGGGATGTTACTATGGGTGAGGAGTCCAGTGGGGATCCTTTTTGGGATTAAGACTCTCAGGTCTTTAACGTCTTGCTGGCTATAAGATCGCTAGGTAAGGAGCTGACTTTCTCAAGTGTTTAAGGAGACAGTCGATGACCAACGGGAGCATTTTTGGATGTGCATCTGTGATTCCACACTACGTACGCCGCGCTGGTTTGACTCAGGGGTTAAGGTGCTCGTCTTTTACGATTGAGGTCGTGGGCTCGAGCCTTATGGCGTGTGTGAGGCGCCAATGTTGAGATTAAGTTCTCTCAGCGTGCTGTACACACCAGTCGTATTTCTATGCTTATCACATTTATGTTGAAGCTAAACGTGAGCTCGTCTACGATGTATTGCTGCGAGCTACAATATTCCTCGTACTTCAGCCGATGGGCACTCACAATCCTGATCAGTATCTGTCCTACGCTCGTTTGGTCTAGCGGTTAAGGTGCTCGCCCCGACCAAGGTCTGGCCGAGGTCGTGTGCTCGAGCCCCGAGGCATATGCAAAGCGCCTGAATAGAGATTAAGTTCTCTTGTGGCGCTATACAGCTGAATTATATTTTTAATGGTATATATATCTAAGAACCAAAGAGTGGATCCATCGTTCACCGTAAATTCTAGAAAAAGTATCTCATTCGTAAAGAACCACTTAGAGAGAACTTGATCTCTATCCAGGCGCTGTATGCACACCGCACGGCTCAAGCCCACGGCCAGCCGTTGTCGTAAAGGCCTTACCTCTGAGAAGAACTAATAAAACCAAAGCTACCTATTCAATTCTTTTTTCGTCACCCTAGAGTGCAATCCAGTCGGACTGAGAGGGTTGTCTGACGATCGCTGTGAATGCAATGCAATGCATCTCCGTCTGTAGCTCCATAAAGCAGCCAAGACTTTGTAGGCTAACCGTCACCCGGTGCAGTCGACCTACGCACCGAGAGTGGCTACGTCGAGTTAAATGGCGGAGCCCTGCTAACCTCGGCGGCAGCCGCGAGCTCTTGCGGCGACCGACCGACGTCAGACGGTTGGCTTCGTTACGTGGCACGTAAGGAGGCAGGTCAGGCTGTGGGCAGGTGCTTGGGTTAGCAGCTGGATGCCATCGCAACAACTAATGAGAACGCCTCGCGCTGGACAAGACGTCGGTGGGTGGAGGGCTGAAGTTTTCTGAATGGCAAGCTTGTTTGCATGCAAATGAGATTTCCGATTGGAATGCTGGCCGAGTGGGTACGTCGTCGCCGGCACGTCGGCAGAGCTGCGCCACGGCCGCTTTTCTCACCTAGTTTGGCCACGCCCGGAAGAGGCGCCCGGCGGGGGGGGGGGCGGCTTGTGCGGTGGGTGGGTTGAAACCGAAGGATGGCGGGATCTAAGCAACACAATCGACGGTCAGAGGTCGGAACGGCGGCGCCGGCGGCGGCTGCTTTCGTCCGTCGTCGTAGATGCGTTCGAATCTCTCGCTCAATTCAGTTGATCTGCCGGAGTGCTTGGCCACACGTGACGCGTGACGTGTGACATGAAGGCCCTCAAGGATCTGGGAGTGCATCGGATTCATGTCGATTCATGTCAACTCAGTTTTCATTTAAAAGCCAACTTTGCTATGCCGGCGCTCAAACGATCAATATAAGCATTAAACGCGGTCGACTAGTAGAAGTAATAGTAAGCATTCTACTGAATGCATAATCTCGTTTTAGTATTGCTATTTCAATCTATTTCTATTAGCCACTGTCTCTATTTGGATTCGTGAACTAGTTTTTCTCGGACAGCCTAGCTGGATTAGTTAAGGATTATTACTAGTAGAGATTCTTTTTTAGGTTCTTATTTTAGGCAGGATGACGTCTCATAAAGCGAAGGCGAACTATGGAATAAGTTGGTAAGGAAAGAATCTCCACGACGTTTTGCATTTTTTTCAGTTTTATAGAAGCCGCCAAGAACACTGTCCTTAATAAATGCTTCGGGTTACTCTAAATTAATGGTTTTAAACCTTTCTACAACCCGGATACACTCAGAAATTTAATTGTGGATCGTGCGTATTGTGCGAAACACTCCCTTAATGATACGCGAAGAGATTCTAAAAGATACCTTTATTGCTTATTGTTATTCAGATCGATCTCGTCTTCATCTCTTGTATCTATTTATCCACGACATCTATGCAGCCCCTTAAGTATAGACTTTTGCCTTATCCTCCGTGCGATTTTCCCTCAATGAATGGAAAACTGGGCCGTGATAACCTACGAGGTAGGTAGTCCCTCTTCACGATTGAGGTCGTGGGTTCGAATTCTGCAGGGGGTGATAGGTTTGACAGCCGTTAAGGCTCTTCTGCCGTTATACAAATCCACTTCGGGGAGATGACACTCTACGTATGCTTTGGTCCCTCCAGCACGTCGAGTTCTCTCATCTCCCTTGCCGCATGTATTGATGACATACACAAATGGATGGCTGCCAACTTTCTCAAATTGAATGATGATAAAAGCAATCTACTACTTATGGGCAAAGCCTAGTGTGATTAAGGAATTGGAAAACACAATAGCTCAAAATTAGCTCTGCCATCACATATCCTTCTGAATCTGCACGAAATCTAGGTGTCCTATTCTAAAGCGACCTTTCATTAGATGACTACATAAGTTCGACTGTCAAGTCTGCTTACTTTAAGCTACACACAATTGCTAAAATTCGGGCTTGCTTAAACTGGGATACTGCATCTAAATTGGTCCATGCATTTGTGGTATCCTCTCTGGTCTCCTGTAACTCACTGCTTGCTGGTTTACGAGCCTGTGCCATGAGGTGCTTACAGCTGGTGCAAATGTCTGCAGCTTCTCTGCGGCTTCTCTGTCCTGAACGTCGAAGTTTCCATATCACGCCACTTCTAGCTGACCTGCACTGGCTCCAAGTCAAACAATGCATCGGCTTCAAAGTTCTGTCACTCACTTTTAGGTCTCTTCATTCTTTGGCTCCAGCCTACCCCAAGTAGGCTTAGCATCGTACCACCTGCCTTTTGGAATCCAAGCGTTTGTCTATAGTTGTACAAACCTTAAATCCTTTGGAGACAGTGCCTTTAGTTTGTATGCCCTCAAAGACTGGAACTCACTTCTAAATGGCGTCACGACATTCCCAGACCTGACCACATTTAACAAGAAGCTAAAAATGCCTCTATTTATCACAGCATTTAGTGAGTCCGTGTGATTCGTCCTTTGTGTGCTTATGCGTGCTTACACTGTGTATGCTGCCACTAACCATACTCACATACTGACCCTGTGCATTCCACCTCTAACCGTATCATGCTTGTTGTCAATAAGCACGCTACCACTAACCGTTCGATCATGCTTCCCTTGCAGCAAATTGTATGTGCATAGAAAGAGATATTATTATTATTATTAGCTCTAAAGCTAGACTGGAACTTACGGGCTACGCTTGAACTTTCAATGTATGAGTTCAGCTGGTCTACCACTACTCGTTCCAGTGTCTTTGATAGGAATGTTAGAAGAGATAGTGGCCTGAAACTGCTCAAGTTCTCATAGGCTGATGCTCAAAATTGGCTCTGCCAGCAGATCTTCCGTTGAATCAGCTCGAAATCTAGGTGTCATGTTCCAAAGTGACCTCTCGTTAGACGACCACATCAGCTCCACCGTCAAGTCTGCCTACTTTCAGCTACATAACATTGCAAAAATTCGCGCTTGTTTAGATAAGGATACCATGTCTAAGTTGGTCCATGCATTTGTGACATCCCGTCTTGACTTCTGTAACTCACTGCTTGCTGGCCTACCGGCATGCGCAATCCGGCGACTACAGCTGGTGCAAAACTCAGCAGCTAGGCTTGTCTGTCGTGAGCGTCGCAGTTGCCACATCACACCACTTCTCTCCGATTTGCACTGGCTACCAGTCAAGCAACGGATCGATTTCAAGGTTTTGTCGCTCCCTTTTAGGTCACTTCATTCTTTGGCTCCACGACAACTGCTACTGCCGACTAAGGCTCATCCTTTTCAGCGGTCCTGAGCTGTTACTTTCAAGCTACTCACTACCTGAAGCGCTCTCCTGATTCTGCTATGCTTCCCACTTTCTCTTTGTTGCGTGAGACGAAGTCTGTTGGCTACCGAATGCATACCGAAAGCCGTTTAGGCTGTGAGTGCGCTACACAAAACTCTCCTGCGTAACACCCACATGGTCTTTATGACTTTGTGGAGTTACAGACGGAGGTACATTACATACGTGCATGTCACCCCTAACCATGTTATTCATGTTGTTTATCAAGCGTGACATTACTCACCATTCAATCGCGTTTCCTTTTGCAGCAAATGTGAAGCACCTAGAAAGAGATTGAGTTCTCTGAGGGTGCTTTATCAAGTGCATTATTATTATTATTATTATTACTAGTTTAGTGATGTTTTGTTAATTATTGGTATACGTATTGCCTTTTGAAAGTTGCAGGGACATGACCTTTGGCTAAGGACATATTTATTCTGTGAGGTATGCGTAGCAGCAGGAGATATATGCGTCGTAGAAGGGGGAACGCTGGTATGATGTCTAGTGGGCAAGTATTATTCAATGACTGGGAATTGAATTTGAGGATGAGGTCGCTCGTGACCTCCTTAAATGTAGACATTGAGGTGCCGCACGGAATTGAGGGGGAGATAATTCCTTCACGGTTGTTATTGGGGTACAGGAGCAAATGCAGGGTAGATGTTGACACCTTAAGGATGGATTCTCTTGTCTTGTCTATCAGATGAGACCGTCTTATCTTATCAGATGAGCGTCTTCTCTTGTCTATCAGCAGACAAAGAGGCTAGAGAAACGATCAGCCAAGCCACTACAAGGATCGCTAGGTAAGGAGCGGCAGCGGTTAAGGAGATGGTTGATGGTAGACATCACCGTTTTTAGAACATGAATACGTAATTCAAAAACATTTTTATACAATTAGACCTAGCGTTTGATAGGATCAATACGTACGATCTACAGCAGTAGTCTACGTGTGCGTGTTGATGGACGGTCAGTGCTGATCTTTTGTAGACTTTCTCAAGCTTGTGCTTAGTAGACCTGGCTAGTTTAATGTCTGTGGTAAACCATAGACCGTCTGGGCGTGGGCTCACAGTGAGCTCACATCAGAGGCACAAGCATGTCAGCTAGTGTCGTGCTGTAGCATTCGACCAATAATGACAGGTCGGAAGGGAATTAAGCAGCACGGGCGAAGAAGATATTGTGGCAAGGACAGCATCGATGTCAAGCGTCTTGAGGTTCTGCTATTCACAGATGACATTGGTGCCGGTAAGGGCACACACTGTAGACTGAGTGTGATCCGTATGTGGTCAGATAATCGAAATTTGATGAAAATCAGGGATGATTGCATTTGTGGGGGGATATTTGAAAGAGTGTGTGACCCTCGTTGTGAGTGGGGTCATGCAGATGAGCAAAAGAGAAACGAGTCAGTGAGTGGGCAGGTAGGACTTAAGGCGTTAGTTAGTTGTACAAAGTATTTTCAAAATCATTCACGCCAAGGAAAGATCGATTTCCGCAACAAATAGTCGAAATAAAATCGAAGAAATCTGTGATGGAGTACTTGGTACATTTGGGGCGATAGATGACTGCAACCGTTGGGAGCTTGCTATGGGAGGGAATTAACAAACACGAGATATTCGAAAGACTGCTTCGAGGGGATTGCTAATTGATTGAAATTGAGGGAGGGAAGTGCATCGGTGGTAAGTTATCGACGAATTATGATTAATCTGCGTGAATGACAGAAGGAAAAGCTTTTCGGGGTCGCAGGTGCAATATCCAAAATTGTGACCAGCAACTATATGCTTAAGTAAACCCATGCTAGCACCGCATCTAGACATACTGACAATTTTGTAGTTGATCGTTTTACAAACTCTCTTGTCAGCAAGATTGACGCAGTCCGACAGTCCATCCATGCATAGAGTACCAGGTTTTACTTCCACTCAAAAATTTGCTTATCAAAGTAAATGCTTTTAATTTCTATGATGACGATGGCCTCCAAAAAGTTCAAATATTGTAATTGTCTTTGATGGCACCAGCATGCCGAGTTTAATGAAATGGGACTTCATTTTAAAAATTCCAATGCCTGAAAACAAAGCCAAAACTAATTAATGCATGCTACCTGATCCTGTAGCGTAGCATCCATATATATATATATATATATATATATATATATATATATATATATATATATATATATATATATATATATATATATGTAAATATATGTATATATATGTAAATATATGTATATATATGTAAATATATGTATATATATTTTTATGCATATATATATTTCTGGTTTTCTTCAGTAACTAAAAATACATACATGACATATGGCATAGAAAGTAACAAAAAAGCCTTAACAGCACAATTACACTGAATATAGATGCTATACTTGTATTTGAATTTCATAGAGGCTCGGATATTCATACCACTCGGATCCTTAAACTCGTGGAGCCCTCGAGGGTTCACGAACGCGGGCTATGAGCCCACGCATCGGAGAACGCAAAAGGTAGGAAAATTCTGACAGACATTGCCTCAGATCAGCGTCCCCACCTGGAAGCCATCAAAGTAGAAAATAGCTCAATCCATTAGCTCGTTAGCAGCCAACTCCACCCTTACCTAAGGACCACGCATAGTATTGGCAGCTGCACCTGGTGGCAGAACTACTCGCGCGTCCAGCCGTGTGCCGTCTGCGGACGAATTAATGCACAGGTAGTATATGGCGATTGTACCGGTGACAAGAAGGATCGTATAAATTGTCAAGACAGATAGCTCTTAAAAAGTTATTGTACTTTAAAGGCTCGCCAAAAGGTTGTTGACCGTGGACATCTACGCACTGAAACCTGCCACCGGAATACTAGCGAAACTATAGCACTGTAGAGAGCCAGTGCTGCCGACGCGAGATGGTAGACGCTAGAGTGGACGAATGGATGATAGAACGCTGAGATGGTAGACGCTCGGCGCTCGGGGATAATTGTAATCGATAATTAAGAAAATAAATAAATAAATAAGGTGATAATCGTAATCAAAGGCTGCAGAAAGATCTAAGATCTAAGATCTAAGCAGAATAAGCGGATTGTCTCCCTGCTTCTCAGTATTCCTAGAAGATCAGTGTGATACTGTAAAAAACGGACCAGTCGCAGAAGTGCTGACTCGGTGGAGCAGTTCACTCTAAAACCTGTCTGGATCTTTACTGTTTGGTTGCTTGCTTTTCTATATGTGCTTGTGCTTAACTGGTCTGCAGAAACCCAATTCCGGGTGAGCTCATTTATTACAGGTAAGATTTGCTTCCGGTAAACGCTCGTGCATTTAAATGCCTCGCTAGCCTATCGCCGTCGCGCGAATAATTCAGGCGAACTTATCGGTTCGTGCCGGCTGCATCGCCTCGGCGCTACATGGGTCTCCAGTGATTCTCATATTCTCTGCTATCGCGCTCACATTTCGTTCGGACCGAAAGATCTGAAAGATCTTCGACGACTTACGTGACATTAGTCAGTAACAAGAGCTATGCAGCTATATATACTAGATACAATACTCAGCTGCCCAGTCTCCTAGGTTGCCCGCACGAGCTGGGCGGGTAGCGCGCTGATGCTGCTTAGCAATTCACCCGGCCTCGGCCTTTGGCCGAGGCCGCTAATTGCTTCCGTCGGTTGTTTAGCGTGGAGCCACTTTGCTTGCTTCCTCCGGTATGTCTAATCCCGAAGGATAGGGCACACTACGAAAGTATTTTCCCCTCGAAGGTCAGCCACCGACTTGAGCACAAGCTTGCTTCGCGAGGAATTCAAAGGCAAAACGCAGGAAAGCCCAGGCCAAGAGCAAGCTCGGCAATCCCAGCGCCATCCCGGGAGGCAGACGACGCAGCCACGTGGCGCTGAAAGGATGCTGCCTGGCCGAGTGTGTTTCAGACAGAGCAGTACGGACGGCGAACGCAGCGCTAAAAGTCACTATTTCAATCTCGCGTGAGCTTACCTGAGAAACACGAGAACCACTCTCCAGGACGCCGAAATATGAAGAAATTGGCACCGTCAGAGAAACGGAAATTTAAACGCTAAGGACTAATATGAGCGACAATAATAATACTTGGCAGTTTGTGTAGCATCCCAAGAGAACCTAATACGTTTCGAGCACCTTCGCGTGTCGATTGGTTAGCCGTAACGCATAGCATGTCAAAACGCACGAGAGCACAAAGAGCAATTCTCGCCGATGGAGCAAAGGCAGTGCGGAGCAGACAATTTTGTAATAACCTCGCTAGGAGGAGAGCCGTGATGGCGCACTAGGTAAGGCGGTTGCTTTCACGACCTCGGTCCTGAGGTCGTGGGTTCGATTCCTGCAGCGGGCGATTCTTTATCGCCACTGCAATCGGTGGTGATAGCCGTAAAAAGGCTCTTCCGTCGCTATATAAAAAGAGGCTGTTTAATCAGCTAGGATTTATTTTCTAGCAGAGGTAAAGAGGCCTGAGCGGCGGACCGGTGACTGAGACCTTTGTCCTGCCTCCGGACGAGTGAGAGAATCTTAAAGTGGATTCGCTGCTTGGCGGGTGAAGGTGAAGGTTAGCAAGAAGTGGTGCAACGTGAAAGTGGCGAGTTGGCGATAGGTAAGCCTGGCTGCCGAGTTGTCGGTCATCGAAACGTCGGTGCTCTATATCTCCACGCTGGGTTGGCCCAGTGATTAAACTGCTCGCCTAGTACCAATGGTCAATCCGAATTCATTTGACGGCCAAGGTCGCGGGCTCGAGACGCAAAGCATACATATCTGAAGCGACTGAATAGAGAGATTTAAGTTCTCCTAAGGCGTTATGCAAATGAGTTGTATTTTCTATTTTATTTTTATCAACCATATTACGAATGTCGATATATTATTTTCGGTTCCTGAATTTTAATGGTAAGTAAAAGGTTATGCTATGATCTACGGCTAAGCGGTAGATACAGGGTGATACTTGTCACCAAAATACATACTGCATCTGGGCGACCATTTAATTATAGCCATTCGGCGAACGATTAGTGAACTCGTAGCTGGCAGAGAGCTAAGGAAGGCACTTCAGCTGAGGCTGCGAACGAGGAGCTCAAAGCTCAAAGTGAAGCGGATGTCAGTCAAGCGGAGTCAAGCGGAGTCCGGAACGGCGTCCTGCCGCCGACTCAGAGCTCATTCGCTCTCGGTAGAAAGTCGCACGCAGTCTGGCCGAATTCGGAAGGAAGCTCTTTGAAGGTCGCATAACTATAAATGGTGGATTGACAATGAAAAGATTAGCAGCCCGATAATTGCAAATTTAAAGTCACAGGAGGGCTACATTTCGCTGGCATGCCAGTGAATACTTGATTCATTTTGATTGCACCATAAGAGAACTTAAGCTTAATCTAGGCGCTTCACATATACCGGAAGGCTCGAGCCCACGACCTCGATCATCAAATGCATTCATCTTGAACTCGGTCGAGCACTCTAACCTCTGGGCTAAACAGGGTGGCATAAGATCCAAGAAACCGCCGCCAACTGAGCGAGTTCCTGAGCAACTTCTAGCTCAAGATTTCTTGTGTTTTCATGTCGGATCCTGACCTCGACCGTGATCTCAGTTCAGTGCATTTCCAGTCAAATGGCGCAGCGGCTCTTGAGAGAACTTTCAGTGTCAGCTTGGCAACTACGTTCTTGCACGGGCGTGTGACAAATCTCTCTTTATCCGGCCTATTGAGCTCATCTGCTTGGGCATTCGGGCAGCGATCCTTGAAGAGTGAGCTGCCGCTGACCGTCAGAGTGGGAAAACGTATGCAGCGGCATTGCAATGCAAAAGTGCTGCTGAAAGGCTGGAGGCGAAGAGCGAAGCCAAGGCAGCCGGTCGGAAGTCGCCGACACTGTTTCGCAACGCGAAGAGCTTGCGAGCACGTTCCTCGGGTGCCTGCTTGGCGGACAGCTTCATTAGTTGGGGACATCCGGTATGCAGTAATTGTCGCTCCGACGTACCTAATCAGAGGCCAATTGACGGGGAGCACCTGCATCGGAACTATTTGTGGATTGTGCTCTGATCTGCAGGCGGTATTGAACGTCCGCCGTGCGAGCCGTTGCGAAACGAGTGCCGACACTTTTGCACTGGACGAGCGAGAAACCGTAAGAACATAGGCTGCCAATCTGCTTGTACTTTTTTGCAGCCAAGACGCTCGAATTTCGACGTTTTTGCCGCCGTCTCAAATGTTGCGAACTATTATTCTCCACATCTCTTCGATAGGGATAGCCAAAGTAGCTCAAGACATCGATTCAAAACCTTTGCACGTAAGCGATACTAGGTCGTCGGAAGATGTAGTACAAGCACAAACATTAACGTGAATAAAAGCACGGAAGCCCTACTGCTAGAATATAATAGGCGACGTCAAATTGGAAAATGCAGTACAGCTCGAAGGATAAGGAGCCATCAATGCCAGATTTAGTTTCAAACTTCATCTTAAACCCGGCAAACGCTTTACTGTTATAAGCAATTGCTTCTCGATAGAAATAGTCGGTGATTTTGAAGTAATCGACATCTGGTTGTACTATCAACCGTCTAGAGATTAGGACAGGTTTGAATGCTCTTATGGCAGCGCTTTCATGTGTTCTGTTCTGAAAGCACTGGAGGAGAATCAATGAAAAAAAGGTTGACACTGAAACAATAATCAAATTCAACTTTAGAGAACTGAAAATAAAATACGAGTCTCCCGGCACGACATACAAGCAGCCCTTTAGAATGTATGTGCTCGTGGTAGATGCACGTGTGCAGATACAATGGTTCGTTCAGCCGTTCACTGGTTGCATTAAAAGAGCTGTGCGGTCCGCTTAATTCCAGGTGGTACATCGCCAAATAGCAGCTTGTGGGTAGAGCCCGTAAGTGCAGCAATGTTCTTGATGGTTTCCACGATCAATTATTGATAAACTGAGCCTGTGCTACTGGATTATTCCTTCGGAATATACATGGATTTCTAAATAGAACGGGTGTGGTTCCGAGTAGAATGAGCTGCACCCAGTAATGATCGAACGCAGCGTGAGCTGGTCGTCAAGCTGTCAGCATTTTCAGTATTTATACTAGCAATTCCTGCATATAATTAGCAGCAGCTCCCCTAACCCGCGGGCTAATCGCGACGCTCGCTCGCCCGCAGCCGAGGCGTCTCCGCAGGCAGCTGGCAACAGGCGACGATAGAAGCATCTATAAATACTTGGTCCGACAAGGCCCTGCGATTTTCCCTCGGCGATAGAATATAGCAGCCGGTACCGGAGCAATTATCGGCAGGGCAGCAGCTGGCGTACGCTGCGGCAGCTGACTGGGCCGTACATCTAGCCTGCATAACTGACTAGCCGACTGTCGATCGCGGCTCGCAGCTCGAATACTTAGCGCCCAATCGCGGCTGGCTGAGTCACTGCTGTCTCCACGTCCTAAAGAACGAGGCCAAAGGATTGCGGGAGCTCGCTGCTTAAAGCTGACTCACTAGCCAGTAAAGAGCTACCCCGCCCCACTTCTAACTAGCCTCCATCGGCTCCCCACCGGAACTATTAATCTCGCCTCTGACTAATCTGGGTATTCTTCACAGCCGAACTGTTCCACATGTCGAGGGCTCGAAAAGAGGACTCATCATCCGGCCGATACGCCAGCAGGCCGGCTCACGTATGCACACGTACACGCACGTACTCATACAAGCGCTATCTCTCACACACAAAAACGCGTACAAACGTGAGCACACACGCACACACGCATGGACGCACACGCGCACGTACACACGCACGCACGCACATACACACACACACACACTCGTTTACACACGTACGAATAAGTACTCACAGACACACACACACACACACACACACACACACACACACACACACACACACACACACAACACACACACACACACACACACAACACACACACACACACCACTCTCACGCACACCGCTTACCCACACATTAGCACATTAGCGGAACAAACGGCAGCGCTCGTGACGTGATGGTCCTACTCGCAGCCGACACTCGCGATGAACAGAGACCAAACCATCGAAGCATCGCGGCTAACGACTCTGAAGAAGATGCTGAACTAAGGCATCACGACGGTATCCCCACTGGTAGCGGAAGTAGCTGCAGTAATGAAGAGGATGTGATGTCTCAGTGAAGCTATGAATCCACTGCGTGAAGAAGTCTATTCGACGGCGCCGGATGGGTGCAGTCTTCCATATCCGGCCATGACGTACAACGCGGCTCGGTACGGCTCAAGAAGTCTGGAGCAAAGCTCCGCTCAAGTGCCAAGGCACACATGACAGCATACAACACGGCCTCGGCATTTGTGCTGCCTAACCGTGGATTATTACATTTCAGGTTCCGAGCCGGCATAATCCAGGTAACTCGAATAACAAATGTTTCGGCAGTCGTGTTCTAGCCGATTTAGCACGCCGCCGGTTCAATGGCTCGCTGTTAGGCCTTGCAAGCATGCGTCGTTGCAGCCATATTCATGGTCAGCTGCAGTGGCCTAGTTGCTTTCTTTGGTAGCCCAGCCATAAGACAATTACAATAATCAAGCCGAGACAGAACTAAGGAGCTAGTTAAATTTTTTGCGAGCCGCTGTGGCCCTTACGGTAGCATCAAAGACGCTTGTGTTATCCAACTACGTAATACCATGACGCCACGAATGCAGAAGAATTTCAGCCCCCTCCTCAATTATTTCGCGAAAGGGAAAAGACAGGGCGACATCTTGTTCTGCCAGTATAAGGCTACTATTGGTCGGCCAGACATCGTTCAGACAGGCTGCGAGGCCTACGAGTTGTGAGTTTTGACTTGGTCGATCCTCACTCATCTGCTGTAGAGCTTCACTAGTAGTGCTTCTCACCCTCGTCGTCTGCAACCAACTGGAAGTGTAACATTGAGACTTTGCAGGGGGAGAATATAAGTAAGCGTAATGATGACACCTAAACTAAGCTGTCGAGACTTTCGGTGTCACGAGTTACGACTGCCTAGTCCTCGCTGGTTCGAATTTACAACGGTACAATGCATGAGGCTCGTCTCTATTTGAGAGGGGCCATCGAGACGAGTCTCAATATTTAGGCGTCTCTTCTTTAAGCAAGAATTTAGCTCAATAATTCTTTTAAAACCATCGATTAAATCTTGATTTCACTAGCCTTACAGGTTTTCTCGAATTCTCAACGGAGCAGGACTGGGTGGTATTGCTGTAATATTAAACCTATGACGCACCGATTACGACAGTTCTAATAAGCCTTTACTTGTCAGTAACCAGTTATTAGCTTGTTCCTTCCTCAGCTAGTAGTAATGGCTATTTGAACAACAGTTAAAGTATAACCGAACCTATGCTTAATGTAAACCCGATGCACAAGACAAAAGCGGTTCATAATGCCAGTGGTTTCTATTAGGTATTAAAGCAAGAGATAAATTCAAACATCAAATAATAATAATAATAATAATAATGCACTTGATAAAGCGCCCCCAGAGAACTTAATCTCTTTCTAGGCGCTTTACATTTGCTGCAAAGGGAAATGCAATTGAATGGTAAGTAAATTCATGCTTGAAAAACAAACTAAATGAATAATATGGTTAGGGGTAACATGCACAGGGTCAGCATGCAAATGTGGTTATTGACGGCATGCACAGTGTCAGCAAGCATAAGCACATCAAGGACGAATCACAGGGACCCACTAAATGCTGTCCTAAATAGGTGTGTTTTTAAGTTCCTTTTGAATGTGGTCAGGTCAGGGGATGTTCTGACGCAGGTCGGGAGAGAGTTCCAGGCTTTGGGACCATACGAACTAAATACACGGTCTCCAAAGGATTTATGGTTTGGACGAGGTATTTCTAGACTGTTGGATTCCGAAAAGCGGGTGGTACGATGTTTGGCCTGATGGGGTAGTATATCTGAAAGATAGGCTGGAGCCATAGAATGAAGGGACCTAAAAGTGAGAGACAAAACCTTGAAGTCAATCCGTTGCTTGACTGGTAGCCAGTGCAGGTCGGCGAGAAGTGGTGTGATGTGGCAACAACGACGCTCACGACAGATAAGCCTAGCTGCGAAGTTTTGCACCAGCTGCAATCGCCTGATCGCACATGCTGGTAGGCCAGTAAGCAGTGAGTTGCAGAAGTCGAGACGGGATGTCACGAATGCATGGATCAACTTGGACGTGGTATGATTATCTAAACAAGCCCGAATTTTAGCAATGTTATGAAGCTGAAAATAGGAGGATTTGACTGTGGAGCTGATATGGTCGTCTAACGAGAGGTCGCTTTGGAATATGACACCTAGATTTTGAGCTGATTTAACTGGAGATATGCTTGCAGAGCCTATTTTGAGCGTCAGCCTTTCCAATCGCAAATCACACATAGCAAATCATTGCAGTAGAGACACTTGTGAGCGGGTCGCTCTTATTCAGGGTCACAGGTTTCTGTTTGAATCTCATTTGATCTCAGGCTGCCTAAGATTTAAGATCATGTACAACTAGAATTTTCTTTGAATACTTTGAGAAAGTATGTCAGTGACACATTTTCTCATTTTATTAACGAAAGTAACCAAAACAACTCGCACTCCTGCTCTGAAGAGGGCTTCGGAAATTTAAGAAATATGCACGCTGACAGGCGCTCTGACATAAAAAGAGACCAATCGATACAAGGGGTGCAAGATAAAAGATTTAAAAAAAAATCAGGTATCTCTAGAGGTGATGAAATGAACTTCTTAGAAATTAAAAAATTAAAATCTATTGAATTACATACGAAGTGGAGAATAAACTCTGCACATATAAAAAGAAACCCCATGCATTTAAAATGAGACTTGGTCGAAATTTAACGAACTTATAGCTAACCTCTGACCTCAACGTGTTCGCTTGGTAGCAAGTCGAGCACAATGAGCTGATTTTAGTATGGAGCTAATGCAGGTATCTGGCGAAATGTTAATAATAATAATAATAATTCACTTGATAAAGCGCCCTCAGAGAACTTAATCTCTCTCTAGGCGCTTCACATTTGCTGCAAAGTGAAATGCAATTGAATGGCAAGTAAAATCATGCTTGAAAAAAACAAAAACAAAATGAATAGTATGGTTAGGGGTGACATGCACAGGGTCAGCATGCGAATGTGGTTAGTGGCAGCATGCACGGTGTCAGCAAACATAAGCACATCAAGGACGAATCACAGAGACCCGCTAAATGTTGTCCTAAATAGGTGTGTTTTTAGTTTCCTTTTAAATGTGGTCAGGTCGGGGAATGTTCTGACGCAGGTCGGGAGTGAGTTCCAGGCTTTGGGAGCATACAAACTAAATGCACGGTCTCCAATGGATTTAAGGTTTGGACGAGGTATTTCTAGACTGTTGGATTCCGAAAAAGCGGGTGGTACGATGTTTGGCCTGATGGGGTAGTATATCTGAAAGATAGGCTGGAGCCATAGAATGAAGGGACCTAAAAGTGAGCGACAAAACCTTGAAGTCAATCCGTTGCTTGACTGGTAGCCAGTGCAGGTCGGCGAGAAGTGGAGTAATGTGGCAACTGCGACGCTCACGACAGACAAGTCTAGCTGCCGAGTTTTGCACCAGCTGCAATCGCCTGATCGCACATGCTGGTAGGCCAGTAAGCAGTGAGTTGCAGAAGTCGAGACGGGATGTCACGAATGCATGGATCAACTTGGACGTGGTATGATTATCTAAACAAGCCCGAATTTTAGCAATGTTATGAAGCTGAAAATAGGAGGATTTGACTGTGGAGCTGATATGGTCGTCTAACGAGAGGTCGCTTTGGAATATGACACCTAGATTTTGAGCTGATTTAACTGGAGATATGCTTGCAGAGCCTATTTTGAGCGTCAGCCTTTCCAATCGCAAATCACACATAGCAAATCATTGCAGTAGAGACACTTGTGAGCGGGTCGCTCTTATTCAGGGTCACAGGTTTCTGTTTGAATCTCATTTGATCTCAGGCTGCCTAAGATTTAAGATCATGTACAACTAGAATTTTCTTTGAATACTTTGAGAAAGTATGTCAGTGACACATTTTCTCATTTATTAACGAAAGTAACCAAAACAACTCGCACTCCTGCTCTGAAGAGGGCTTCGGAAATTTAAGAAATATGCACGCTGACAGGCGCTCTGTCCTAAAAAGAGACCAATCGATACAAGGGGTGCAAGATAAAAGATTTAAAAAAAATCAGGTATCTCTAGAGGTGATGAAATGAACTTCTTAGAAATTAAAAAAATTAAAATCTATTGAATTACATACGAAGTGGAGAATAAACTCTGCACATATAAAAAGAAACCCCATGCATTTAAAATGAGACTTGGTCGAAATTTAACGAACTTATAGCTAACCTCTGACCTCAACGTGTTCGCTTGGTAGCAAGTCGAGCACAATGAGCTGATTTTAGTATGGAGCTAATGCAGGTATCTGGCGCAATGTTAATAATAATAATAATAATTCACTTGATAAAGCGCCCTCAGAGAACTTAATCTCTCTCTAGGCGCTTCACATTTGCTGCAAAGTGAAATGCAATTGAATGGCAAGTAAAATCATGCTTGAAAAACAAACAAAATGAATAGTATGGTTAGGGGTGACATGCACAGGGTCAGCATGCGAATGTGGTTAGTGGCAGCATGCACGGTGTCAGCAAACATAAGCACATCAAGGACGAATCACAGAGACCCGCTAAATGTTGTCCTAAATAGGTGTGTTTTTAGTTTCCTTTTAAATGTGGTCAGGTCGGGGAATGTTCTGACGCAGGTCGGGAGTGAGTTCCAGGCTTTGGGAGCATACAAACTAAATGCACGGTCTCCAATGGATTTAAGGTTTGGACGAGGTATTTCTAGACTGTTGGATTCCGAAAAGCGGGTGGTACGATGTTTGGCCTGATGGGGTAGTATATCTGAAAGATAGGCTGGAGCCATAGAATGAAGGGACCTAAAAGTGAGCGACAAAACCTTGAAGTCAATCCGTTGCTTGACTGGTAGCCAGTGCAGGTCGGCGAGAAGTGGAGTAATGTGGCAACTGCGACGCTCACGACAGACAAGTCTAGCTGCCGAGTTTTGCACCAGCTGCAATCGCCTGATCGCACATGCTGGTAGGCCAGTAAGCAGTGAGTTGCAGAAGTCGAGACGGGATGTCACGAATGCATGGATCAACTTGGACGTGGTATGATTATCTAAACAAGCCCGAATTTTAGCAATGTTATGAAGCTGAAAATAGGAGGATTTGACTGTGGAGCTGATATGGTCGTCTAACGAGAGGTCGCTTTGGAATATGACACCTAGATTTTGAGCTGATTTAACTGGAGATATGCTTGCAGAGCCTATTTTGAGCGTCAGCCTTTCCAATCGCAAATCACACATAGCAAATCATTGCAGTAGAGACACTTGTGAGCGGGTCGCTCTTATTCAGGGTCACAGGTTTCTGTTTGAATCTCATTTGATCTCAGGCTGCCTAAGATTTAAGATCATGTACAACTAGAATTTTCTTTGAATACTTTGAGAAAGTATGTCAGTGACACATTTTCTCATTTTATTAACGAAAGTAACCAAAACAACTCGCACTCCTGCTCTGAAGAGGGCTTCGGAAATTTAAGAAATATGCACGCTGACAGGCGCTCTGTCCTAAAAAAAGAGACCAATCGATACAAGGGGTGCAAGATAAAAGATTTAAAAAAAATCAGGTATCTCTAGAGGTGATGAAATGAACTTCTTAGAAATTAAAAAATTAAAATCTATTGAATTACATACGAAGTGGAGAATAAACTCTGCACATATAAAAAGAAACCCCATGCATTTAAAATGAGACTTGGTCGAAATTTAACGAACTTATAGCTAACCTCTGACCTCAACGTGTTCGCTTGGTAGCAAGTCGAGCACAATGAGCTGATTTTAGTATGGAGCTAATGCAGGTATCTGGCGCAATGTTAATAATAATAATAATAATTCACTTGATAAAGCGCCCTCAGAGAACTTAATCTCTCTCTAGGCGCTTCACATTTGCTGCAAAGTGAAATGCAATTGAATGGCAAGTAAAATCATGCTTGAAAAACAAACAAAATGAATAGTATGGTTAGGGGTGACATGCACAGGGTCAGCATGCGAATGTGGTTAGTGGCAGCATGCACGGTGTCAGCAAACATAAGCACATCAAGGACGAATCACAGAGACCCGCTAAATGTTGTCCTAAATAGGTGTGTTTTTAGTTTCCTTTTAAATGTGGTCAGGTCGGGGAATGTTCTGACGCAGGTCGGGAGTGAGTTCCAGGCTTTGGGAGCATACAAACTAAATGCACGGTCTCCAATGGATTTAAGGTTTGGACGAGGTATTTCTAGACTGTTGGATTCCGAAAAGCGGGTGGTACGATGTTTGGCCTGATGGGGTAGTATATCTGAAAGATAGGCTGGAGCCATAGAATGAAGGGACCTAAAAGTGAGCGACAAAACCTTGAAGTCAATCCGTTGCTTGACTGGTAGCCAGTGCAGGTCGGCGAGAAGTGGAGTAATGTGGCAACTGCGACGCTCACGACAGACAAGTCTAGCTGCCGAGTTTTGCACCAGCTGCAATCGCCTGATCGCACATGCTGGTAGGCCAGTAAGCAGTGAGTTGCAGAAGTCGAGACGGGATGTCACGAATGCATGGATCAACTTGGACGTGGTATGATTATCTAAACAAGCCCGAATTTTAGCAATGTTATGAAGCTGAAAATAGGAGGATTTGACTGTGGAGCTGATATGGTCGTCTAACGAGAGGTCGCTTTGGAATATGACACCTAGATTTTGAGCTGATTTAACTGGAGATATGCTTGCAGAGCCTATTTTGAGCGTCAGCCTTTCCAATCGCAAATCACACATAGCAAATCATTGCAGTAGAGACACTTGTGAGCGGGTCGCTCTTATTCAGGGTCACAGGTTTCTGTTTGAATCTCATTTGATCTCAGGCTGCCTAAGATTTAAGATCATGTACAACTAGAATTTTCTTTGAATACTTTGAGAAAGTATGTCAGTGACACATTTTCTCATTTTATTAACGAAAGTAACCAAAACAACTCGCACTCCTGCTCTGAAGAGGGCTTCGGAAATTTAAGAAATATGCACGCTGACAGGCGCTCTGTCCTAAAAAGAGACCAATCGATACAAGGGGTGCAAGATAAAAGATTTAAAAAAAATCAGGTATCTCTAGAGGTGATGAAATGAACTTCTTAGAAATTAAAAAATTAAAATCTATTGAATTACATACGAAGTGGAGAATAAACTCTGCACATATAAAAAGAAACCCCATGCATTTAAAATGAGACTTGGTCGAAATTTAACGAACTTATAGCTAACCTCTGACCTCAACGTGTTCGCTTGGTAGCAAGTCGAGCACAATGAGCTGATTTTAGTATGGAGCTAATGCAGGTATCTGGCGCAATGTTAATAATAATAATAATAATTCACTTGATAAAGCGCCCTCAGAGAACTTAATCTCTCTCTAGGCGCTTCACATTTGCTGCAAAGTGAAATGCAATTGAATGGCAAGTAAAATCATGCTTGAAAAAAACAAACAAAATGAATAGTATGGTTAGGGGTGACATGCACAGGGTCAGCATGCGAATGTGGTTAGTGGCAGCATGCACGGTGTCAGCAAACATAAGCACATCAAGGACGAATCACAGAGACCCGCTAAATGTTGTCCTAAATAGGTGTGTTTTTAGTTTCCTTTTAAATGTGGTCAGGTCGGGGAATGTTCTGACGCAGGTCGGGAGTGAGTTCCAGGCTTTGGGAGCATACAAACTAAATGCACGGTCTCCAATGGATTTAAGGTTTGGACGAGGTATTTCTAGACTGTTGGATTCCGAAAAGCGGGTGGTACGATGTTTGGCCTGATGGGGTAGTATATCTGAAAGATAGGCTGGAGCCATAGAATGAAGGGACCTAAAAGTGAGCGACAAAACCTTGAAGTCAATCCGTTGCTTGACTGGTAGCCAGTGCAGGTCGGCGAGAAGTGGAGTAATGTGGCAACTGCGACGCTCACGACAGACAAGTCTAGCTGCCGAGTTTTGCACCAGCTGCAATCGCCTGATCGCACATGCTGGTAGGCAAGTAAGCAGTGATTATATTAGTTCGAATGAGATGAATGTTAGTTCGAATGAGAAGATCACTTTGAATTAATGCATAGGCAGCAGGTGAAATTCTGGCCGAGACCATATTGAAGGCTAGGCTTTCCGCATCTTGAGTACGATCGCATTTGCCAATAGGTAACGTCGTTGGTTGTGTCGTCATTGATTTCGACGTCATTTGGTTTGAGGAGGTTCGCAGAGAGTCGATCGCAAAAGTTTGAAAGATATCCACTGAGACGGTGGCAAGCTTTTTAAAATGCACGACGTCGCCAACTTGATATGTATGCGTGAATGTAACGTCTATCAGGAACTGGAAAGCTTTGCCCTCAATATTTAGCTCAACAAGCAGATCTCCAATAGCATATGCATGGAATATGGTCGCTCTGTCCCTCGTGACCCGTCGACTGATAAACGCATTCATAATAATGCTTTCATCAGCATCAGTCGAAGCTTCTTACTTTACAGCTACAGCTACAATTGCATTATACTTACGTACAATTGCATTATACTTACATACAATTGCATTATACTTACATACAATTGCATTATACTTACGTACAATTGCATTATACTTACATACAATTGCATTATACTTACATACAATTGCATTATACTTACGTACAATTGCATTATTTGGGGCTCTCTTAAATAAGGACTCCATAGCCAAGTTGGTGCAGGTAGTTGCGACATCTCTTGCACAGATTTCTGAGATTCATCGTTTGCAAGCTGTACTGTCTGCGAAATAGGAAGCTTATTGACGGTGCAAAACTCTATAGCGAGGCTTTCCTCTAATGAATGAACGCAGCATTTTCCAGATGACGCCACTTCTCGCCGACCGGCACGGTTTCCCATCAAGCAGCGCGCAGGCGCGTATTATTTTGCTACTCATTTCCTCTGATTCCTTCCACTGTCGAACCTTAGGGAGTATATCGGATCTAGATCTATTTCCCCAGGCTTCCAATCGTTGCACCCCGTTGAATTTCTTGACTTGCATCATTGCAGCTATTCCTCTAACAACCGAGCTCAAACCTTTATAATGAAGCTAAAGACCCGTCTAATCCTAGCGACATTTCTTTTCACAGAGTTCGCAGTCCTGCTGATTAGGCCCAATGGTTAAGTGCTAGTCTCGAACCAAGGCAAACGTGAATGTATTTGATGGGAGACGTCGTAAGCTCGAGCCCCGCGGCATATGCGAAGCACCCAAATAGAGATTCGGTTCTCTTAGAGCGCTATACAAACGGATTATACTTATATTTTAATTTTATATACCTATTTGTGCTGAAATTATGAATGTTATCGTAATCAGTCGAAATTATTCCTTGAAATTGTATATAAGGTGTACAAACTGCATGAATCTACCTACGTGATGTTGAAAGTGCGTAAGTTCCGTAAAAATGGTAAGTTCCGAAAGTTCCGAAGAAAACTGGTTCGCTAGCCGGTGCTGACCAATTACAGAAGACCCTAAGCAATATCTATGCAGATGGCAACGTGCACTCTTACAGTAGAAAATGTATTTTTCGTCACAAGAAATACAAAAGGGAGAACGTACCTAAAGTATGAAAATATGGAGCCTTAACTGCAAATAGTTTGAAAAAAGAAAGCAAAATGGATGGGATATATGTGTAACCATCGCAGACAACGAGAAAACAATAACAGAAAAAACTACTCAGGATTACGCTGTCGAAGCTCAAAGGAAGCGCGGTTTTTGTCCATCTCAACAAAAGCATTTACTTTTCATTTTATTATCGTATTCAGATTTATCACTGCTGCCTTCAGTAGGATGAGTTGGGTTCCCCAATTAGGTCACGAACATTATGGCACGCTATCCGCAACAAAGTGAGTTTTCACGAGTACCTGTATATGGTAGTATATATGTATTAATATGTATATGCATACGTACGTGTGGCAATATGTATTAATATAATGCGAAAATATATTGCATATATGCGTATACATTTATTTATTTACTTATATTGTATCAAACAGATTTAATGGTCTAGACTGACTGACTAGTGCACTCATTTACCCCATTGATACCCACTCACCTTCACGTGACCACATGACCGCGTATTGGTGAAAATGCAGCAATCCTAAGCTGGCTAACCACAGGTGGTATCAACAAACGCATATAAATACACTGGCGATAGCCAAAGTCTTGTAGCAAAAGCCAATGGATTGCCATAACTTTGCAGTAACCTGCTTCGTTCGCACAAAGCTAATACTAGGTCTTTTATTCTGGGCGATTTACAGCACAAAGCATATCTTATTCTCACTTGAAACTAGTTCTAGACTGCATTAACTGTGAGCGAAACCACGAGAATCCGAGATCATAAATTATAAGTACTATTACTGTAGAACTGTAGTCGCTCCGAAAATAAAGTCCGTTGACTTTTTAAGACACTGCAAAAATTGCAGGTGCTATTTTTTGCAGGCACGAGATGATTACAGGTGGAGCTAGCTAGCTTTCTCGAAGCACAGTTTAATAGTCTGAAGAAGCAACTATTCAAATAGGTTTGCCAACGTTAGCTCAGCATGACATATGCCAACGCCTCAATAGATATTTGATGCCCTCAACATAGAGCCTTATTAGTTAGCCGTTCAGCAGCCACAGAAGAGCTACTTAGAAAATAAAATGCACGAGCCAAAATTCGCAACTGGCTAAGCCTTGCTATATATGTCCCTTTTCTGTACAAACCATACATTAGAAACTATCAGATTCATAATGATACTAATTTAGGAACAATACACTCTCGTAATGTTATGACCGAATCAAACTAAGCTTTACTAATTCTCGATCAAGCCATCGAATCTATTTCAAGATCCCCAGCCTAGCTAGACCGAAACATTCACTCACATGCAGCAGCCCCGTGCTGTCCGTGCACCCTTGTGCGAGGCCTCTCGCTTGCAGCCGCCTAACTAGCAGTGCATCGTTAAAAAAAGAAAAGAGAAGAGCGTGAGGGCATCGCAAGAAAATGCCGGAGTCCGAATGGTCTAGTTGTGGTTGGACGTCACTAGACTAAATTGCTTCATCAGTTTGAAGAATATAGGACTCTGAACATTGCGAGCCTTTGCTTTCTTCCTATGCAGGGCTTGTGATAGGCTCCGACCTACAATTAAGTTAAGTTTTTAGTTGTAATATTGAGAGTTGTGTGTCGGTCGATTTCCCCGACCTTAATCCTCCTTCTTTGATTCAGGAATGGATTTGAGGACCGAGATAATTCTCATCGTCATCAGCCTAGCATACGCTAATTCCCTTTCGTACGCAATTCATTCATACGATCAGTGGGAGAGTTTTGATTAGTTATAGTCGTGAAAGGCCACTGTCCTTGGCGGTTAGGTAAGCATATTGAGCTACCCGTCCCAATGGTTCCGAATCTAAAAGTCTCCAAATCAGTGCTCCAAAGCTGCCGAAAATTGTTCTTATTTATTATTAAATTATATTATAATATTATATTATATTATATTGTTATATCATATTATATATTTATATTTATATTATTTTATAAACTGTTCTGAAGCTAGCACTGCTAAGCTTAAGCTAGCTCCAAATGATGAGCGCTGGTGCCGACGGCCTTCGATCAATGTAATTCGTCACGTGTCACAGGAGGTACAAAGTCCTCAAAGCAATGCGAGCTCAGCGACACAATCAATTGGCAGTGTGGTGCTATAAGTAAAATGAGCTGTGCCAAATAATATCAACCAAAAAAATTTTCAATTAATGTAATCTACATGAATGTGTCCTGTAATGTAATGTAATGTAATGTAATAATGTAATGTAATGTATCTCCGTCAGTAACTCCACAAAGTCATAAAGACCATGTGGGTGTTACGCAGGAGAGTTTTGTATAGCGCACTCACAGCCTAAGCGGCTTTCGGTACGCATTCGGTAGCCAACAGACTTCGTCTCATGCAACAAAGAGAAAGTGGGAAGCATAGCAGAGTTAGGAGAGCAGGTGAGGTAGTGAGTAGCATAGAAGTAGCAGTTCAGGACCGCTGAAAAAGATGTGCCATAGTCGGCAGTTGGAGAGAAGATGTTGTTGCGTAAGAATTGTGGAAGCGAGTTCCACAGTCTAGGACCTGCAGAGCTAAAGCTTCTGTCGCCAACTGTCTTTAAGCGGAGGAATGGGACAGCTAATTTATTGTCCACACAGGACCTGAGGGTGCGAACAGGCTGAAACTGATGCAGCTGTTCAGCTAGGTATGAAGGAGCCAAGCCGTGGCGGGCCGTAAACCGAAGTTGAAGCTGATTCGATAGCAGGCGCAACCTGTGAGAAGAGTGACCAATTATTTTGCGCCTTAAAAATGTGCCACTGCTCATGTAACTCATTTATGTAACGCCCTAAGAGAGCTTAATCTCTAACCAGGCGCTTACATACATATGCTGCAGTCCTCGATTCCACCGCCTTAGTCATTAAAAGTGAGCAAGATACCTATCCCTGGGCCAAACCACCGCTGCAAATTAGCTAGCCGGTGCTGACCAATGAAAAGAGTGCCCACGCAAATTTAAATCCGAATGAAAACCGTTAAATATATTCGCAAAGTCTTACGGTCATCGCTGAAAGTCAGAGTGGTGGTTTTTCATGTCCTGAAAGTTGGAGTTATTGCTATTTTCTGTGGAATTTCATATTTAAGTAATATTAGGTTTAAATAAAAATTTTTAAGTTAGGCCCAACTTTTTTACGAAGTTATTTTAAATTTTTTTTGACGACTTCAAATTTAACATAGAAACTATTTGTACACATTTTGCTTCGCAAATCCAATTATGGTATTCCGTGAATTGTGAAAGATATGTGCTAGTGTACTTTGAGTGCAGTACAGCACTATACAGTCAAAGGCGTACTACATACAATGTCCTTAATGTGGTAGATTTTCTATAAAAAAATTGAACTGACAATTCCAAATTACAAGAAAGCATTTATGGCCAGCAAAATAGTTTGGATCAGACACTCGGGATTTTAATAACCAAATTTGTATTGTGTAATAGCTCAGTCCATCTAAATCTAGTAACTCGGGAAATAGATGAATTAGCCCATAATAGATATAATTAAAACCATACTTTGATTAAATATAATTTATTGGCGTCATCAATTTATTCACTCTACTGATTCCAAGTGTTAGGCTGAGTCAGCGATTCTAGCGTTGGTGCATCCTCCTGAGTGGTCTTGGAAGGTGGCAAGAATATCGCACAGCAAGAACACTTTCTGAATCCGACGAATCTTCTGACAGCGTACACTAGAAACCAACTTACAATGTTTTGAGAAAACACGCTATCTCCATGGCGACCGATGAGTTCGTTTTCTATTTCACCCACCTGTCTCTGTATCCGCCTCTCTCTCTCTCTCTCTCTCTCTCTCTCTCTCTCTCTCTCTCTCTCTCTATCTCTCTCTCTCTCTCTCTCTCTCTCTCTCTCTCTCTCTCTCTCTCTCTCTCTCTCTCTCTCTCTCTCTCTCTCTCTCTCTCTCTCTCTCTATCTCTCTCTCTCTTTCTCTCTCTCTCTCTCTCTCTAGCTGTGATTTTTGTCTCATTTTATTTATTTTGCTTTTGCTTTTCTTTTTCTTTCTTTTCCCTTTATTTTTCCTTTTTTCTTTTTTCCTTTTCATTTCGCTTTTTCTTTTCCTTTTCCTTTTATTTTTCTTTCATTTCCTTTTTCATTTTCCTTATCCTTTTCTTTTTCCTTTTCGTTTTCCTCGTCTATTCCTTTTTCTTTTCCTTTTCCTTTTCTTTTTCTTTCTTTTCCTTTTCCTTTTGTTTGCCGCTTTTTTCTTTTCCATTCCCATCGCAGGCCAACGTCGCTGCCATGGCTGGCACTACACATTGCAGGACATTCCCCTCTCAAGTGGACGCCGCCGCCGCCGCCGACACTTTCACGGACCTTTTCCCATCTTTTTTCTCTTCCTTTTTCTTTTCCTTTTCTTTTCCCCCTGCCTTCCTCCCTGCCCGCCGCTACTCTGCTGCTCTTTCTCCTCAAAGACGCTCAAATCTCCTCAAAGCTGCTGCGTTGACTTGGCAGCTTGACAGAAAAACGAACACAGCCCTCGGCAGCAAACGAAAATCCTATGTAAATCTGCTACAATATCTGCACGACTAAATACCCTAGTTCAGAACCGGCTCGCGTACGAATACACTGCTGTACGTCAGACTTCGCGGGCAAGCGGTCGTTAGAGTTCGAAAAATCCACCTTAACGTTAGAAGTGTATTCTGTCTCGACTTCTGCAACTCACTCCGTGCTCGTCTGCCGTCCTGTGCAGCCAGGCGTTTACAGTCGGTGCAGCACTCTCCAGCTAGGCTTGTCTGTCGGGAGTGTCACAGTTGCCACCTCACACCACTTCTTGCCTCCCTGCACTGGAATCCAATGAAGCAGCGTATCGACTTCAAGATTCTGTCGCTTGATTTTAGGTCCCTTCATTCTCTGGCTCCAGTCTAAATGTAACGACTATTCCCCCCCAAGTTGAAGAATTGTACAAACCACTTTTTCGACTCAAATCGTTTAGCCGTACCTCATGCGAACCTTAACACCGTTAGTGACCGTGCCTTTAGTTCATATGCTCCCAGAGCTTGCAACTCACTAACAGCATGTCACAACATCCCCTGACATGATGGCATTAAAAAAGCTTAACATGCATCTTTTTATTACAGCATTTAGAAAGTCTTTGTAATTTGTCTTTCGTGTGCACATACCTGCTTACACAGTGCCTGCAGCTTGTGGATATTAACACCAATCATTAGGTTATGCTTTCTATACAGCATCAGTAAAGTGCCTAGAAATAAATTAAGTTCATTGAGGGCGCCGCGCAAACTAATTATTACTGATATTCTTATCATTGTGATTGAAGTTGCCGAGTCCAAACGGCTGATGAGAGTCAACGACGGAAAATACCGAGATGCGAACGGCATGAATACTTTTTCTTCACCTTTTGATCTTAAAAGGCTTTGAGAATACCCGGGGATGTTTTAGAACACAAATTTTGGTAATAAGTTAAGTTAATCCTTTAATTTTAAGGTAATCACTATCATAAAGAGAGGTCACATTATTTTATAAAGTGAGAATGACTGGCATGCGAATATTCAAAAGAAAACATCGTGCAAGATTTACTGTTGGCATTATAACTTCTGACCTATAATTACCAATGATAATTTCTATTTCAATTAGATTGAAATATATATCAAGCGCCACAAATAATTCTGGCGCTACAGATAAACTGCTATAATGCTCCGATATTAAGTAACTGCAGGAGACACACACCGACATAAATTCCTGATCCTCTGCTACTCCGGCCAAGTACAAGTCTGGGCCTGGATGCCGACTTCCTGCGGCTCAGATCAGTAGCCTTTAGCTATTCGCCTGGCTTTTGACAGTTAAAAACCTATATGCCAAGGACGCCGGATGTAACTACCCAGACGCCCTAAAAGTTCCCGTCAGCTGGTGTATTCACAAGGGTTAATGATAATAATAATAATGCACTTGATAAAGCGCTCTCAGAGAACTCAATCTCTTTCTAGGCGCTTAACTTTGCTGCAAAGGGAAACGCGATTAAATGGTGAGAAATATCATGCTTGATAAATAACATGAATGACATGGTTAGGGGTGACATGCACAGGGTCAGCATGCAAATGTTGTTAGTGGCAGCATGCACAGTGTCAGCACGCATAAGCACATGAAGGACAAATCACAGGCACCCGCTAAATGCTGTCCTAAATATGTGTGTGTTTTAAGTTCTTTTTAAACGTGGTCAAGTCAGGGGATGTTCTGACGCAAGTCGGGAGTGAGTTCCAGGCTTTGGGAGCATGCGATATAAATGCACGGTCTCCAAAGAATTTGGGATTTGTACAAGGTATTTGTAAACTTGTAGCCGAGTTCTAGGGGTCAGAGGCTATTTCCCGCCAAACCCCGCCACACTCCGGCCACGCTGCCGCTCGCCATGCCGCTAAGCTAGGGTAAGGGGAACGGTAGTCAGGTTAAACCGCTTTATAATAACTCATGCGCCAACAACAAAAGGTGAACTAAACAAGTCTACAGGAAGGGTAATAAACAAAGTACACTATAGGGGCGCGAGACGACGCAGTAAGCGCGAACAAACGTGTAGTTAGTCAGTCGGCTTCCACTGTCCTGTCGTTGTACCGACTCTGAATCCACCAGTACGAGCGTACGCCGTCCAAGACCCGGCTGGCTGAGTAACCGCTTGGCTAGTCCGAGTCAACAACTACCACAGTCGAGAGCTTCCACCGAAAGACGCCAACACACGGGGGGGGGGGTCACGATCATGCTACACGGGGAACTCAGAATATACAAGTCTCAACGAGCGTGCTATCCAGCTCCGCTCGGGCCTTGGGTACTCGTTGCCTTGCGTGCGTGGCCGCATCGCCGGAGCACGCCTGCACGAATCCAGGTGCATAACTCGGCGAGACCGGGAGCCTCCACCACCACGACTTACTCTGCCAACTTCTCCTACCGAAGAGCCTCGGTGACCTCTCGTCACCACACATCCGGCCATGCCATAGGTCCGACCCCATCATAGCCGGTGACCCTTACCCTTATTATAGCCACCCGGTCCAAGCCAACCGAACCTAGCCTGGGTACATATGTCAGCCTCCGGGGGAGACACGTCCTCGTGTCTGCTATAGCCCCACCACAGGTCTAGCCATGCAGCCATCACAGAGGCTTTAACATGCTCAGTAGTGGCTGCCGAACAAGCCGTATCCTAAACGCGGTTACAAAACGTCGCGGTAACAAAAGTCGAGTCTACACAAGTCGCGGTTACAAAAGTCATCGCGCTGCGCTACACAAGAATCACTAAGCTACAAAGTTCTCGCAGAAGATCCAGTTCAGGGAAGACGTATGTTACTGCTCCAGGTGCCGTACTGTCTAGTCGATGTCCTCTCTCGTGGTGTCAGCATGCGTCGGTCGAACTGCTTCGCAGATGAGCCTTGTTCGCTGCAAATCTCCAACTCTCTTTGCTGCACGATGTGATCGGAGTCAACGTGATCCTCCCCTACAACACAAAACAAACCAAGGGCACCGTCCACTCTTAATAGCTCGCACGGCACAGCACATGGACAGTCCATCGATAACAAGTTGGCTTCCGACGGGGCTAGTTCATCTGGGAGCCCACAGGGCTGCTGTTCGCCGGCCAGCGAATCTGACAGATCACTTAGTTACACTCCGATAAGGCATAGTCAGCATTTCTGTCTGTTGCTTCGAACACCTGACTCAATCGGTAGCCCCGATATGGATATGATTAAGCTGCCTTCACATGTGCTCAGAAGAAGGGATACATGGTGCTGCTGCGAATATTACTGGGATTCCAAAAAAGGCAGCGAGTGAGAACTATAGATAAATAATAAAATATTACCTGAGCCTCACTTGAAATTCGGCTCATAGCTGAGACAGGCTGGTTGCTTTTGAAAAGAAAATCTTAACAGATTTAACATCCTCATTTGAATAGCGGCAGAAGAGCTTTACCGGCTGTCACCATTGCTTGCAGTTAGCTGTAAAGAGTCGCTCAATTGCAGGATTAGAACCAACGATCTCAGTCGTGAAGGGCGAGCACCTTACCACCTGGGCTATCATGGCCCATTAATAAAAGCAATTGTTACCATCCTATCACCCTACGTTACTGAAATAATGTGCTTAACAAAAACCCCCTTTCAATAGATGCGAACAATCAAACAATGCATGTCACACATTCGCTCTTTGCTCAATTATCGAAATTATTAAAAAAATTATCGAAGTAAAAAAAATAAATTATAAAAAAAACAAATTTTGAAAAGGCCAGTCGTGTGATTGGACTCAATGCAGTCAAGCCATAGCAACCGTGCGTTTATTGCCAGTGTAGTCAGAGGCTTTGCCGAGTGCTTTCAAATGAGGCATAGACGATCGCTCTGTTGAAAATGCCATGAGCGTGCTCACGCCTGTTGGTGACCAGACTCTAGAATTCAAGGCTATCACTGTGCATTCGAGGCTCTAAAGTCGCCACTAGTCGTTCGATCAATTGACTGCAGATAAAGTGAAAGGTGCAGGTAACACGAGCTAGGACCGCGTCATGCAGGACAGCTTCAGATAATGTGGATCGGCCAGCTTGGCGCCGCGTAGTGCAGGTGCGTGTTCGCTACCGGACATACAGTTCCTCTAGTTGTCCACGCTGAATGTAGCTCCTACCTGGAGGGACAGCCAAGTCTGCTTGGAGTAGCCCAGTAGCTGTGAGACGCCGAGCAGGCGAAATGCTAAGTACTCAGCGTGCTATCCTGTATGGTCAAAGCCTTGCATACGGTATGTAGCCCAAAGCTGACTTACAGAATCAGAATGCTCAGCAGGAGTATCTGCAGAAAGCAAAAACAGCAAACTTACCTAATTTGCATCATATTAAACTAGTGTCCAAACTTTTTAACCTTGGTACATCGAGATATGTGCTTACGAATTGTTGGGGTGCATGATTGTGATATTGAAACAGCTTCATTTACAATGTCACGTTGTGCATGGTAAATCCCATAACTCCTCAAAAATGCACGGACTGACGTGAAATTTTAAATGCGACTTTAGTTCTGCTTTTACATCACTGGAACAGTTTAGTTAAAAGTTAGGATGGAGAAGAGTTGCTATACATCGTGTGGATTGCAGGATTTCAAATTCAATGATGTTTGATGACACGCCACATCTACGGGCCCAAGAATCACGATACTGCAGTGGTTGGTACTATTAGAAAAATAAATTCACAAAATATTCGCTTCGAATTTGCATTTCTGCATATTTCCGGGTGGAAAAACTTATCCAAGCCCAGCAGACTATTTTAAAAAGGATAACCTGACTAAGGAATAATCCCAGCAACATGAAAATTGTCGAGTTATTTACCAAAGCATCTTCAATAAGTTCCAGCTCAACAGCGAATTGATTTCAAGGCAATCCGTTAGAATTTTTAATATCGTCAGCTAGCTAGCTAGCAAGGTTCAGGACAGTAAGCAGTAGGCCCTTTTAAAATCCTTAGAACCCAACAGCACACCTTTTATGGCCTGCTACCGCACGAAAGTATGCAAGACACGTCGGCCGCTTCGGAAGGCTTCGCTAATTAACCTGCGAATAAATTATTTATATTTATTTATGACGGCCAACAGGCAAGCTCCTTCCTTTAAGACTAGCGTGAGGACCCACGTCTTCAGGCAAATTAAAGGATTAACTTGTAAAGCTATCCAATAAAAAAATCTTAAGGCATGTGCTGGTAAGAGAAGCATGTCAACTGATTAGTGACATCAGATTTAAGAATTCACTATGCAACAAAGACTATTCAGGCAGACAGAGCCAGCATATACAATATCGGGATTGACATTCCATGAACTGGGATATGAGGGCTACTGTAGATTGAACCAATCGATCCTAGCGAAGGCCAAGCAAAGCTTCAATAAAAAACTTGGTTGATATCACAGATGTGCAATCCAAAATGCTGATGTCTACTATCAACCATCTCCTTAACCCCCTCCCAGGTTAGCTCCTTACCCAGTGATCCCTGTAACGATCTCTAGCCGATCGCTTTTCTAGCTTCTTTGTCAACAACAACAAGATAAACAAAATCACGAAGTCCATCCTTAAGATGACACCATCATCCCTGGAGTCATGTCCGTCAATTCCACGCAGCACCTCAGTGATTAATGTTACAGAGGTGACGAGTGACCTTGTCCTGAAGTTCATATCCCAATCAAAGAAGACAGGTAGTCCTCGGGGCCCCGTTCCCACTGTCCTGCTTCTACCATGCTGCTTCTACACCCATGTTCACATGCACACACGTTCACATGCACGTTCTACCATCTGCTGCTGCCATACATAACTAACATCATAAACATGTCATTAGCCTAACGTCATGTCCCAGCACCTATCAAAAAGGCTGTAGTCAGGCCACTTCTCAAGAAAGCAACACCAGGCTAAGAGAACTTAAGCATCATCAGCCCAGTCTCCCTTCTACCGTTGCTAACAAGCTACGGGAACAATGCGTGGCAGACCAGCTGCACTCCTATACTGAAACTTCAAACCTTGCTAGTAATTTCCAGTCTGGTTTTAGAAATAATCACTCCACAGAGTCAGCATTGCTTCGGGTGTACAACGACCTACTTAGTAATGCAGTTAGGTAGAGTATCTGCTTGTTTTGCTCAATCTTTCGGCAGCTTTTAATATTACCAATCACCAAGTCCTTCTTGAGCACCTCTCCTCTCGCCTGGGCATCACTGACAATGCATTGCAATCGTTCAGGTCCTATCTCAGTGGGAGACTCGCGAGTATTGAATCCGCCTATTTTCAGCTTCATAACATAGCTAAAATTCGGGCTTGTTTAGATAAAGATACCACATCTAAGTTGGTCCACGCATTCGTGACATCCCATCTCGACTTCTGCAACTCACTGCTTACTAGCTACCAGCATGTGCGATCAGGCGATTGCAGCTGGTGCAAAACTCTGCAGCTAGGCTTGTCTGTCGTGAGCGTCGCAGTTGCCACATTACTCCACTTCTCGCCGACCTGCACTGGCTACCAGTCAAGCAACGGATTGACTTCAAGGTTTTGTCGCTCACTTTTAGATCCCTTAATTAAATGGCTCCAGCCTATCTCTCAGATATACTCCCCCATCAGGCCAAGCATCGTACCACTCGCTTTTCGGAATCCAACAGTCTACAAATACCTCGTACAAGCCTTAAATCCTTTGGAGATCGTGCATTTAGTTCGTATGCTCCCAAGGCCTGGATCTCCCTCCCGACTTGCGTCAGAACATCCCCTGACCTGACCACATTTAAAAGGAACTTAAAAACACCTATTTAGGACAGCATTTAGTGGGTCCCTGTGATTCGTCCTTCATGTGGTTATGCTTGCTGACACTGTGCCACTAACCACATTTGCATGCTGACCCTATGCATGTCACCCCTAACCATGTCATTCATGTTATTTATCAAGCATGATATTACTCAACATTCAATCGCGTTTCCTTTTGCAGCAAATGCAAAGCGCCTAGAAAGAGATTGAGTTCTCTGAGGGCGCTTTATCAAGTGCATTATTATTATTATTAAGCCAGCGACAGCTCCAAACCTCTATTTGACATGCTGGAATAGATTATGCCCTAGATGTACTACTATTAATTCAAGCACTACGAAGCCGGTAAAGCTGTGAGGCAAATCATAACACACATCATACCAAACGGCTAACTAGTATAGCTCCTCACTATGCTGATATATTTGACAAACTTATTTGTACAGACTGCTTTTGCAATTGCTGACAAGCTTGACAGCCCCAGCTGCGCCCGAAGTAGAATTCGGGAGGCCTGGCCAGCTAAAAGCCACTAGTAGCCACACAAGCAGCAATAAATGGACATGGCCAGTGCTCTTGTCAAGTGGGGCACGCCAGTAGAGAGTCTTTGGGAGATACAGCACTTGGGCATCACACACACTGCCTAATAATAAAAGGAGACTGGATACATGACCCACTTACAACAGAATAAAGAGTGCACGAATGCGAGAAAATATACTTGTCAAGGGGGCCACGGAATGCCAGCTATATAGGAGGAGGAGGAGGCAGGCAGGCAAGACGGTAGGCTTGGCAGCTGCAGTGCGACTGCTCCCGACTAGGTTGGCTTAAGCTGCGATGCTGCCATGCTCACTTGCAAACATCGGCTGCACTAGACAGGCTGCACGAGCAGATGCAGGCACTATTTGCAGATGCATCTGCAGTGCAAATTTCCACAAGCCAAGGTCCAGCACGGCCATCGCGGGAGTCACGAGTGTCATTGAAGCACAGCTGGCACTCACTGGCCGCTGACGGCGCCCGTTACTTTGACGATGCGGGGCGATTTTGTGTGCAGCTTCAGCACACTACGATTAAAATAAATTGGCGGTACGCTCACCAGGCAGGCAGACAGGCAGGCCAGGGCAGATAAGTAACATTAAAAGGCTGCTTTTTCTCGACTTCCATACAATTTAAAAAATATACACAGCAGAATGACATGCGTACAGACGTCTCATTCGCGCTGCCAGCGGGAATGCTAGTAAGCCTAGGGGGAAAAGCAGTCACAGGCAGCGGAGACGATCGCCGGAATGCGTTCAACAGCCGCAATCCGGCGTGCTGGGTCCATCGCGTCGACGCTGCTGTTGCTGTTGCCGAGTTATCCTCCTCAACGAAGCGTCACCATACTGTATGCCCGACCCAGTTCGCTCGGGATCGAGCTCTCCTGAAGGAGAGGGGCAGAGTCAAAGGTCAGAGTCACACGACAGCCTAGCCCCAGATGCATGCAAGGTAGACCTCGATGCCTTAATGCAAAAATTCAGCCCGAGACCGGCGAGAGATGACAGCACTGCTGCTGCCAATCTGACTGCGTGAAGTTGCGTGAGGGACAGTTGTGACCACGACACATTGGCAAAGCAAGCCGCTCACCCGATTCGATCTTGGCCAATATAGTCCGACTGCATTTCATAAAAACTTCCTCGACATTCTCACCAGTCACAGCGCTGGTTTCTAAGAACATCAGCTCTGCAAAACAAACCACTGGCATAATCGTGCTGGGGGGGTATGCTTTGCTCTAACCCCCCCCCATATTAAGAGTAAAGCAACAAATGAGATAGCCACAGTGCAGCACGGCCTGCCAGGCAAACGCCGGAAGCAGAGCGACAGCGCCACTGCCATTCGCAGCCGTGATGAGCGCCGCCGTGCAGGCGAACAATGAATGTCAATAACGTGCTGAGACCAGTGCATAACGGGTCTGGCGATAAGACTGACTACGTCAACTGAAACAAGCTGGCTACACTCGCATGCACGATCAAAAAAGGAAATTTCAAGCTCTGGGCTCCGAAATTGAGTTTCGCCTCGTAGAACTTCTTCTTCAACAAAGTTGGTCCATGCATTCGTGACATCCCGTCTCGACTTCTGCAACTCACTGCTTACTGGCCTACCAGCATGTGCAATCAGGCGCTTGCAGCTGGTGCAAAACTTCGAAGCTAGGCTTATCTGTCGTGAGCGGCGCAGTTGCCACATTACTCCACTTCTCGCCGACCTGCACTGGCTACCAGTCAAGCAAAAGATTGACTTCAAAGTTTTGTCACTCACTTTTAGGTCCCTTCATTCTATGGCTCCAGCCTATCTGTCAGATATACTACCCCATCAGGCTAAGCATCGTACCACCCGCTTTTCGGAATCCAACAGTCTACAAATACCTCGTACAAACCTCAAATCCTTTGGAGACTGTGCCTTTAGTTCGTATGCTCCCAAAGCCTGGAATTCCCTCTCCCTGGAACTCCCCCTGGAAGCCTCCAAAACCCAATAAATTTGACATTATTTTGCTAAAAAAAAGCACGATGAGAGCTTCTTGTGTGTCAGCCCAGGGGTAAGGTGCTTGCACTTCACGACGGGGGGGGGGGGGGGGGGGGGGGGGGGGGGGGTCGTGAAGTGCAAGCACCAATACATGGCCAACTGCTGGCTCGGAAATATTCAGTGGCAAGCGATGGTCGATTGATATAATCTTGCAACATTTACTATCAAACCTAGCAGCTTACTAAACTGCTCTTGAAGGTAGGCTTGGAAGTGACGACCAAACCACAGGGAAGACACTAGATAGCCCGCTGGCTACAAATATGGTTAAAGGGGCCACACTTGTGTGCGCTTGCACACATGCGCTTGCACACACACACGCACGCACGCACGCACGCACACACACACACACACACACAAACGCACACACACACACACACACACACACACATGCACACACACACACGCGCACACACACAGGCAGACACTTGTAAGCATGCACATACATCCGAGAGCACAAGTAACAGCAACTCCCTAATTTCAATGTGTAGTAGGAGTCTGACCACGACCATTAAACCAAAGCATGAATGCTAGCACTAAAAATAGCTTGGTTCACAGTGGCGATTTCATAAACTATTGCCCAGTGATAGTGCATACAATAGAAAAATAGAGGGTATCTTCGACACTTTACCACTTTCCTGTGTAACACACACATAGTCTTTATGGCTTTGTGGAGTTACAGCCGGAGATACTTTACATTACCTTAATTAAAAATGGCAAATTTGCACCATTATATTGCACATGGAAAAATACTGCACTGCTTGCTTTTGGAGTTTCTCGGTCACACGAAAGCTACACACACAAGCCGACTACTCTTGTTTCCTAACCACATACTAGAGCCCATAGGCATGCCAAAGACCGGTAAATTGACTGTCTTAAGAAGGACCAATTGTGGGAGATATTCCAAATCACTAAGCATAGTTGCAACTACTAAAGAAGTGCAAACTGGCATGTCTAAGGCGAGGTACAATCGGAAGATGTCTACGACCGGTTCCTTGGTCAACATAATGGGACAGGGCCGCCCAAATGTCACTACAGCTTGCGAAGACACACTGATAAAGAGTGAGGTTTTGAGACATTTTTGGCCTGGAGAATAGTCATGCTCAATGCCTTCAGGCTGCTCCTCGAAGACAATTTGGTTGGGATGCAATTATTAGGCAGCGATTAGAGAAACAAGATAAGCATGCTTGGATCGCAAGAAAGATCCTCTTCTGCCAGTCAAGCACGTGGCTCTTTTGCATTGGGATAGGGTGCCAGTACAATGGAACCACGAAGACTGGAACCAAATCATTAGTACCGACAAGGCAAGTTCAACCTTTTTGGTAGCAACAAATATATCATGCATGTGGGTCGCAGCTCAAACGAAGGTTTAAGCGATAATTGCCTGCAGACAAGAGCAAAATTCGCCAATAAAGTGATCCTGGTCAGGAAAAGCTTCTGCAGTGATGGGCTCGTCGTATATCAGATGCCTAGCATCTTGATGCATGACGTTTACAAGTTGTTCCACGACCTTGCAGTACTTAAGGCAATGAGACTTCTGAAGCTGGCACATGCTGTGCAAGGACTGCTGGGCCACACCCCACACATTCGACGGCCCTAAATAGGTCGGCAATGAAAATTCAATACCAAAATGCTCACATTGAGCTGCAGAAAGTATCGTTCCACAATGTGTATACTACGACTTCATTTACAAAAACCCTTGACACGAGGCGATTGCTGCAACTCATGTTCACGATAGCGACTAATAATAATAATAATAAATTTGATAAAGAACCCTGAGAGAACTCAAACTTTTTCTAGGCACTTTACAATTGCTGAAAAGGAAGCATGACTGCATGGTTAAAGGTAGCATGCTCAATGACAACAAGCATAACATGGTTAGAGGTGACATGCACAGGTCAGCATGCAAATATCGCTAGTGGAAGCATGCAGTGTCAGCATGCATAAGCACACAAAGGATGAATCACATTAACCTACTAAATGCTGTGATGAATAAATGCATTTTAAGTTCTTTTTAAACGTCTTCAACTCAGGGGACGTCGCGACGTCAGTCGAGAGTGAGTTCACGCTTTGTGAGCATAGGGACTAAAGGCATGATCTCCAAACGATTTAAGGTTTGTATGAGGTGTAGCTGAACAGTTAGATTCAGAAAAGCAAGAGGGAGAGGGATACAGAGAGGGAGGATGAGAGGAGCAGATAGAGTGTGGAGAGAGATCGAGAAGAAAGCGGGACGAAAAGCAGGCAGACAGGCGTATAGAGACATAGTGAGAGATAGATGTGAGAATGGAGAGAAACAGGCTGTGAAAAAGAGAGGGGAGGGAGGGGAAGGGAGGAGAGGAAATTTGTCTCGGAGTAAGTGATTGACGATGATGGGTATTGAAGGCTACCCAGTGTAGGTCCATACAGCTCCGGGGGAGGCGTCTGATTGAGAGCCTGTCACAAGTGAACCAAATTAGGATTCCTGAACAAGTATGCCGTGGCTGATTAATGAGAGTGGCTGGAAGAAGGGAGAGTAGCACTAGGAAATGGTGGCCACAGTGTGAGCTTGAGTGGAGAGCAGTCATCCAGGGCTAGATTTGCTGAATCAGCACAGACAATCACTATTCAGGGACATGGGCAGGTCCATTTACACTGCCAGTCTCTTAAGGCTAAATAAATAATAGAGGAGTGAAAGGAAAGTACAGACAAAACATTGATGAAATTCCCTTTAAAGCACAGCACCACCGGGCTTACTGGCGCAATGCTGTAGCAAAACGGAGGAGGGGGCCACAAGTTGCCACTACTATTGTATTCAATTGGGCAGCAACTTGACAAAAGCAACTGCAGAAGCACAGACGACTTCTTGACAAAAAATATAGAATCGTAACTCTGCTTGTCACAGCTTAGCTTGTTCATACCGTGCAGGGTTTACACACACATAAATCAGCATGCACTTGCATGCACCTGCAAGTAGTCTTCAGCAACTAAGTTAGCTGTGCTTACCCTAACCTAGTGACTGGTGAGGGGGACATATAGCGGTGCTTTTACAAGTCTAATTTTGTGGAATTCACTTTCAGTTATACACAATACTGTTGACAGCAATTAAACTGCTGATAACAGGCTTTCACTTCATCTGTCATTCGCAGCTGCTATAGACACATAGCGGAAGCTATGCGTTAATAGCAGCTGCAAATTTACACGTTATTGCGCTATTAACACGTTGCCGTTTACTAACGAATATACGCGAGATTTTACATTTAGACCAGCATGAATTGTTGGCTGTACATGTTAGAACAGCCACTGCAAGGGCTGAAAAAACATCCAGTGATGCTCAGATAATAATAATAATAATAATGCACTTGATACAGCGCCCTCAGATAACTTAATCTCTTTCTAGGCGCTTTACATTTGCTGCAAAGTGAAATGCAATTGAATGGTAAGTAAAATCATGCTTGAAAAACAGACAAAATGAATAATATGGTAAGGGGTGACAGATCATCTGAATCGGCAGCATGCAAGGCAGCACAGAGCCAAAATTTGATTTCATTATAATCCTGGCAACCAATTAATGTTCAAAGTTGCTATGCTTCTGCTAATACACATTAGGTTGCCAGATGCTACTTCTTACAACAACTATGTTTTTGCTGTTTTCACAAAGCTCTCTACACGACGCAAAGTAATGAAGAGACAAAGATTAACTTAAGATAAGTCAAATTAAATTGCGATCTGCACTTGGTGGTACCGAATGTGGAAAGGAAATTTAACAGATAACTAACTCCCAACACACGTTTCACACTAAATCTGAAGAGCCATAACAAATAAGAACGGTATCTATCAAAATAGGTAACTTACAATGAAAACTGCTGTAGAAGACATTTGAAATACTCGCAGAACTGAGCATAACATGTGTGCGAGCATAGTGATCACTTTGGCTGGCTTGCAATTATGAGCATACCACTGACTGACTCGTACATGCACGTCATAGCAAAGTTACTCTAAAAGTCATGGCTGGCTCTTGATGAGGGGGTACATCAGTTTATGAGCAGAAACCAAAGGATGGACAAACAAGCACTCATACAAGGGACACGTGCAAGCTCTCAGGCCAGTGCGCTGCTGCTTACGGTTCTCCTGCGCAAAGCGGCTCGCCTCGAGGAAGGTGACCTCGCGTTCGGCCTCCAGATCCTTTTTATTGCCCACGAGGGTGATGACGATGTTGGCGCTGGCCAAGGTTCGTGCGTCAGTGAGCCAGTTTGCTAGAGCATTGTACGTTTCACGGCTGCAACGTCGAGCAACCACGATATAAAACTAGAGAGATTGAGATATCCCGTACAGGATAATGGAATGCAATGGATGAGCGATTATACGAGCAATACAACTTCTCTGCAGGTATAAAAAGTGAATTTAACACACTAGTTAGCCGAGAGAGCTGAGGAAACTGACTAGCTTTCAGAGGATTGCAACATCTTACTTCTTTCAGTAGTAACTTAGTACATGAATAAGTTTTCATGATATACGGAATAATGCGAATGCTTGTGTCAGAAAGTGGGGTAAAGAGATATAGATAATGGAAAAGTGAGAAAGAGAGAGAGAGAGAGAGAGAGAGAGAGAGAGAGAGAGAGAGAGAGAGAGAGAGAGAGAGAGAGAATAAAGGCGCAGAGCTTGCATTTAAGGGCCTAGGTACTGATGCTCATCTTAAAGCTACTCTAGACCACTTGGAATTTTGGCCCAGCAAGAAATGCATCCAAACTACCTGTGTCTCACCTGCAATCAAACAAGCACACCCTTACCGTGCCAGATACCGGTGACAAGGACACATCTGCAAACAGCTCTTCGTACAGAGCCGATAACAAAGCTGGGCACTAGTACTTCTTGCCTCTAAAAGCACTGTCGTTGCTTTGCTTCTTAGCTTCTTCATTAGTGCTCTCAAGAAGCCGCCTGCAGCCGGAAAGCAGCTGTCCCACCCCGTTTGCCAGGGTGGAAAGCAAATGAAGAAGCGATCTCTATGCAGTATTTTAACTTAAATCAGACAACACATGAACAATCGACCTATCTTACAGGTGATACACCACGGCTGTGGTGCAACATGCACGTAGAGAACACAAGAGTCAAATACCCTTGGGCACAACTCCAGTGTCCATCCAGTGTCCATCAAGGGCTGCTTTACATGCATGCAGTTGGGCTCCTTACCAGCTACAGATACCACGGCCTGGCTCTGCCTCTGGCACCACTAAAACAGTCTGGCTCGTTCCCAGAAAGGAGCATGTGCATATTGGTGCATACATACTCTGCAGGTACAACTGAGATCAATGCCGGCTACTTCAGTAAACGGTCTGTTCAGTAAAGGGAATCTGGCTAACCTATTATAAAGTAAACTTGGCAGATAGCTAGACCAACTCTACGGCTGTGTCAGCATATTTCCAGCTATTCCACATTTAAAATGTCTGAAATTCCTTAAATAAAAGCTGCATAGCAGCAAAGCTAGTCCATGCATCTGAGACAGGCCATACAGATGTCAGTAGCTGTCTCTTTGCAAATCTTCCTTATGTACTACAAGATGCTCGAAGATAATGCAAAACTGGGCAAAAGTCGGCTTGTCTGTAAGAAGGTCGATTACCAGATTACACATTTTCTCTCTGATGTGCACTGGCTCCCGATAGCAGCATATAAACTGAAAAGGTCAAGCCAATTACTTTTAAGTCACTTCACAACATTGCTCCCCACCTAGCTATCGCAAATACTTACTCCTCAGGCTTACAATCCTAATGTATGCACTAGTGACCCAGGTTGTTTAGCTGGGCTTCTTACCAACGTTAAATACCTTTTCAGGCCCTATTCTCCCCAGACCTGGAACTCACTACCAACTGATGACACGACATTCTCAGACTAGGGGACATTTAAGACGAATGCAGATATCCCATTCGTTCCTAACAGCATTTGCTCAGTCTGGGTGAATTGCCCTTACTGTGTTCATGGCATCATAAATTGTGTATATAATCACTATTTATTCGAAATACTCACTTTCCACCACTGCAAAGCACACAGACAGAAATTTGGTTCTCATATAGTGCTATGCAAACAATTGAATAATAACAGAATTATTATAACGTAATGCTGCAATGGGGATTGACTACTCCAACCGATTCCTAAATGTCAGATCACAGCAAATGAAGAAAAATTCGGCAGGAAAGAAAGCGGACAATTCATACGTTTGCCAGCACTTTAAATCTCCCGAAAGCATCGCAGTGGCTAGTCGACAGACTAGCGGTGTCATGCACTAACATAGCGACTTCCTCTGGCTACTTGGCAGATTTAATTCAGATTCAACAACCCGACTGACAGACACCTTGTAAGACAGACATGTCTTCTCAGCATTCTCATCACACCCAAAGATCACACATGCTAGTGAATGTTCAAAGGCTATCTGTTTCATTAGTAACACATGCCTATCACAAAACTGTGTCCATGGTTACGGCTATAAGCTTGGCTTTGACTGCAAGGCATCTCTTGCTTTAATCTTATTCCATGCTTACAATTGCCCTTTATTCTTCCTACACTTAGGTAACTCTTCTTAGGCATGAGCTTGTCCTGTTTTATTCTAGACAACTATCTCACGGTCAAGTAAAACGTGGAAGCAAGGTCTCAAACAGGGTTGCTGCTCAGGACACAGGCCGTGCTTGACTACGGCAGTGACTGGTAAGGACTCTTAACAAGTCAGTGATCAAGCATGCACTCCATTCACACCCCAAGCCCATTCTGTAGGCAATATATGTAAAACTCCATTCAAAACCCAAGCCCAAACTGTTGTAAATGTATATCACACGAGTAGACAAAGGGGTCGTATGCTGAAGATTGATGTTGCCCAAAGGAAAATATCAGAAAATGGCTGTACACTAACTATACCATACTCGTGCAAAGTCCAGATTCAGCTCAGGACTCCACCTGCTCTTGTAAGATGGTGCCATAACAGAAATCAGAGGTCGAAGGCTTTTAAGCAAGTGCAACAATGCTCTTCAAGCAATCACATGCTCGCACACACACAGCCGAGTATAACCATATTCAACTGGAAGTATTACGTGTCTAATCAAGACATACGATAAAGGGCTGCTGGACAGAAAAGAGCATGCCAACTGACCTGGAGATATCGTAGACGAGTAAGGCCCCAGCTGCACCACGGTAGTAGCTCCTGGTCACAGATCTACAAGCAGTGCACCTTGATAATAACTAGGAAACCAGTGATACAAGTTTACTTTCCCATTAGAAAGCAGCAAACGATAGAGAAGACACGGCATTACAAATGCAAAGACTTGCAAAGTATTCTACAAAAGCGACCAACGCAAGCTAAGTTAGGGAGCTCCAACTACAGCGCACTTTTTGATTGCAAGAGATTCAGCTGAACTGCTATTTAGGCAGGCATACCAGTGCTCCCATCACAAACGCAAGGCATGTAGCAAATCAAAATTTCAACAACAGAAATGCCAATTATAGAAACAAGAGTGCCAATCCAGTCTAATCCATCTTCATGACAGGCCTTTGACCAAAACCTCTGATCTTCAGCTGAAGGCCGAATTTGCTAAACCGGCTCCATACAGCTGAATCTCTTTTTCACGTAAGCATCCAGTTTATACACGTAGGTAGCAGATGGTGTAACAATGAGTCGCACGACTAGTCCCTGCTCTTTGTTGCAGTTAGTGGGTCAAGGCTAACCTCAAACTCGGTAACGGCTCAAACGAGCTAGCAAGCTAGAACTTGTGACACGGTAGCTATAAGCACATTAAAGAAAGCTGGAGAAAATAACGACGATATATCTGTACCATACGCTATGAGAACGAAATATATTTTACAAATTTTTTATTCATTATTCATTATTCTTATCCTAAGCACTTCCCATGGGCTGGGATTGAAGCATATCTCAGCTATAATACTGCCTGCAGTTGCTGTAGGAACAGAGTAAAACAGACAAGGACTGTGAGGAACAGCAGAGGATTTGCTGCACTCTAAATGTTAAGTCAAAGAATGTCGGATTTGAATAGCAGCTTCCAAGAAACACTTCCAGGCTTAACACATATGAGAACTAACCGCGTGGATGCCAAACGCCTGGAAGTTGGTTAGAGGCACGGTTAGACGAAAGTCAACGTCCCACCTCACGGTCAAAAATGCTGCACCAGCTGAGAGTGACAGGCATACATCTGTAACCACACTTCCACATGACTTTTCACAAGTGTCAGCACCAGGCACGGAGTTCGCATTGCCGGATGGCCTCACAAAACCACTGTCATTAAATACATGCCGACACACGATTGCCAACAATTTCTATGGGTAGACCAATATAACAGATATACACGATGAACTACATGCCAGATATAAAGATGAATCCAGGAGGAAGCATTGATGGAATGGCATTATTATAAATACATTGAGGCATTATTAAATTTCACAGTGATGGGCAAAAGATGCAAGTCACCCATAGGCTATGCTGACATGACAGACTCAAGAAATCCAGGAGTGCCAACGTAGCTCCCGGGTCTTAGCCCAAAGGTAAGGTCCTTGCTCTTTGTGATCCAGGTCGTGGGTTCCAGGACCTCAGTATAGCGATCCTTTATTTCCAACTCCAGACCGTGGTGATAGCCACGAAGGCTGCTCTGCTAATTTTCTAAATGAGGCTGTTGACTCAGCTAACCTGCATATAAGATTGCCATGGCGGTACAGGGAAAGAATTATTGGAGAAAATCCATCCCCTCAATGAAGACAGAGTCTCTCTTCTATAAGATATAGCCAATTGTATGCTTTGGGCAGATATTCCTGTGCTACAATACAATACTATGGCAGCACTGGAGCACACCCCTGCCTGGTACCTTTCACTCGCTTGAAGATGGTAGCCATGACCCTTTTCTAGTCAAGATGTTCGATGGCACTCCCAGCTCGCTCCAGAATTTTAACGAGCCAAGTCGCTTTTCCACATTCGCACCTTATGCCAACCCAAGTTCGGGGCTATACATATAACAATAATATTGCACTTGATAAAGCACCCTCAGAGAACTCAAATCTTTATCTATGCGCTTTACATTTGCTGCAAAGGGAAACGCGATTGAATGGCGAGTAATATCATGCTTGATAAACAACACGAATAACATGGTTAGGGGTGACATGCACAGGGTCAGCATGCAAATGTGGTTAGTGGCAGCATATGAACAGTACACCAGTGCACGACAGGTTAGATAATCGGGGCTTGATATTTTAATCTGCCACTGAAATAGGCCAGCTAGGTAGAGCTTAAATAAATCCTAGCTGATTAAACAGCCTCTTTTGTATAAAGACGGAAGAGCCTTCACGGCAATCACCACCACTTGCAGTGGCGATAAAGGATCACCCACCAAGGGAATCGAACCCACGACTTCGAGACCGAAGTCATGAAAAGCAACCGCCTTACCTAGTGTGCCATTACTGGCTCACGAAAACTTACTGGCATACCAGCATGTGCGATCAGGCGATTGCAGCTGGCGCAAAACTACGCAGCTAGGCTTGTCTGTCATGAGCATCCCAGCTGCCACATTACATCACTTCTCGCTGACCTGCACTGGCTACCAGTCAAGCAACGGATTGACTTCAAGGTTTTGTCGCTCACTTTTAGGTCACTTCATTCTTTGGCTCCAGCCTATCTCTCAGATATACTCCCCCATCAGGCCGAGCATCGTACCACCCGCTTTTCGGAATCCAACAGTCTACAAATACCTCGTACAAACCTCAAATCCTTTGGGGACCGTGCATTTAGTTCGTATGCTCCCAAAGCCTGGAACTCCCGACCTGCGTCAGTACATCCCCTGACCTGACCGCATTTAAAAGAAACTGAAAAACACACCTATTTAGGACAGCATTTAGCGGGTCCCTGTGATTCGTCCTTGATGTGCTTATGCGTGCTGACACTGTGCATGCTGCCACAAACCACATTTGCATGCTGACCCTGTGCATGTCACCCCTAACCATGTTATTTATTTTGTTTGTTTACCAAGCATGATATTACTCACCATTCAATTGCATTTCCCTTTGCAGCAAATGTGAAGTGCTTAGAGAGAGATTGAGTCCTCTGAGGGCGCTTTATCAAGTGCATTATTATTATATATTATTATTATTATCACGGCTTTTGTGGCATTTACCCATAACTACTGCAGTGGCAAGCAGTTGTTAAGGTAGAACAGCATCACATAGCAATTAAAAACAAGAACTTGCCATACTGTGAACGATACCAATAATTATAGTAATAATTATATGATAATATAGCGCACAACGAGAACCAAATCTCGTTATAGTCACTTTAAACATGCTAGAAGGAAAGCAAGGGAAAACACAGAGTCACCTTCATTCTATGAGTGCTACTCATGGGACACACACATTGAAAAAGTGAGTGCGACACAGACCACTGCCCAAAGCAGTGCCTGCATGAGATGATAAAGTAAAACAGCTCCTGAAACTATAAGATCTGTCAACGTAACCCAAAGGCTCCCCAAAAACAAGGAATGGAGTAGCCAGTAGTGCCGATGGAGAGACAGCTAATTCATGAGCAAAAAAATCTTACACCAGCTTCATGAGAGGGAGGAGGGAGGGAGGGACAGGCGAGAGAGAAAGACACAGAGAGAGAGAGAGAGAGAGAGAGAGAGAGAGAGAGAGAGAGAGAGACAGAGAGGGAGACAGAGAGAGACACAGAGAGAGACAGAGAGAGAAAGGGCACAGCACAGCATGGCCAACACGACAGAATAACAGCACAGTACAGCAAGGCCAACACGTGTGCCTAAAATGCATATACAGACGCACATCTGGGGGAGGACAGTACACAATCATGATGTCATGAGCGTGAAGGCACGCGTACAAATCGAGATCAAACGAGTGCACACAGCCACTCTACTCTCGAGAGGGCACTCGTCACCGGACGGGAGCCGAGGCAGCGGCATAACCTGAAGCGCTCCTGTCCAGCGGTGTCCCATATTTGCAGTTTGACTGTTTTTCCGCCCACGTTCACCACCTTGCTGCCAAATTCAACGCCAATAGTATGGCTAGAATTGTCCTTGACTAAAAATAGACGCATCATCTAAAGCGGCTATCAATCGCACGGCAAGACGTAGCCTGCGAAACACGAGACGGGCACAAGCCATTGCAACAGCCTAGCAGCCAGGGCAGCTGCAATGCAAGTCGAGCCGACGTCACGTCCGACCGACGTGCGAGTCGGGCAGTCCAGGAACAGCCGGCCTCGAGTGAGGTACAGAGAGAGTAAGAGAGAGAGAGAGAGAGAGAGAGGGAGAGAGAGAGAAAGAGATAGAGGGAGAGAGAGAGAGGGAGAGAGAGAGACAGAGGCAGAGAGAGAGAGAGAGGAGAGAGAGAGAGAGAGAGAGAGAGAGAGAGAGAGATAGATAGATAGAGAGAGAGAGAGAGAGATATAGATAAATAGATAGAGAGAGAGAGAGAGAGATCGAGAGAGAGAGAAAGCAAGGGCGCACTTACTCACATTTATTTTCTACAAAGTGGTGCAATATGCAGGATTTCCCGACACCAGCATTGCCGATAACCAGAAACTTGAACAGGAAGTCTGCAAAATCGAGCACCCTTCTCAATTTCCGCACGCATAGGCGTAGAAAAATAGGAGCTCAGCGAATTCAGAGGCTTCCTAGCGACATCTCGGGTAGGAGTGATTGAGAGAGGTACGCCGGCGAGACTCAGAATGAGCCTGCTGCGACAGCGTGCGGCCGTGCGAGTCGCGACGAACTCTGTGCCGCCGAGAAGGGTTCCGCTAGCTAGAGCGGCTAATCGATCGACGAAGAGTGCTGCGGGTTTCGCGTGCGGTTACGCGCAACAAACCAGGGGCACGCGCAATGGCGCTAGACAGGTTACCGTAGCTTTCTGACATCCCTGCTCAGTCGACGCCCAGAAGCAGCGTAGACGTCCCAGAACTCCGAACCGGAAACAGCGTGCCCTTCCCCCTTCAGTCGGTAAGCCGAGGACAACCTGTTAACTAAGAGCTTCCAAGACAAAGTCAGACGTTCTGGATACAGGCGTGTACATACACGTCATAATAGAATTAAATTTGCGAGGTTGAGGGTATTGGAGGATTCCTTTATCACGGCTTGGCCTGGAAGCCCTGCTGGCTTTGCCCGAGAGGCGTGCGTACGCCGGATAGTATGGCGCTCGAGTTGACATATATCTATGGAGATTAAAGAGCCCACCCGGCTAATTGTAGCTAACTAAAAGCATATTTGCGATGCCCCTGCACCGCATTTTAACGGAATCAATGGATTATTGCGAGCTTTTCTAAAGTTTTTCAAGAGGAGATCAAGTTTACCCCAGAGTTTCGTTTCTTGTGCGTAATCGGGTCTACCGCTAACCATTCGATCGTGCTTCCTCTGCAGCAAATGTTAAGTGCCCGGTAAGAGATTTGAGTTCTCTGAGAGCGCTATAAAAATGCATTATTCTTTTATTCTGAGAAATGGTGAGGTACAATCACCGCGATAGTCCGCCGGGACTCGTCCCGGGCGCGACCTTCCTGGCGGCTAGGAGGCGGCCCGCTCTCGTTAGTCGCACGCTTCGGGCTGTGCTCAGCCACTCTGCGCTGGGCGCCGGCATTTAGCCGAACGGACGCATTCACGCTTGCGCTCTGAGCGGGTTCGCGCGCGTTATTGCGCGCCTCCCTGCCGCTCGCTGGAGAGCAGCGCAGCTGGCGCCGGGGCAGCTGGCCCTGGGGGCGGGGCCGCCACCGAGTGTGCAGCGAGGCGCCGTGCTAGCGTCTCCGATGGCTGCAACACATGATGCATGAACACGCGAGAACATGAGAGAACATGCGAGATGTATAAGTAACCTCTGCTCGGGAACGTGCCAGGTTGACAGCTTTGGGTTTCGACTGTAGTGCCTCGCTTTGGCCGCTGTATGAACCTGTGATTCAGGTGACAGTCCCTTCGTGTTAGCTCATTGCCGAGCCTTGATAAGGATTTGTCATCGAGCCTCAGAAAGATATAAGGGTCCAGACACCAGCATCCGGGGCACCAGACTCACCCAGTGAGAACTCCATTGAATGTTGCAGGGAGTACAACTTCGTGGTTTTTTAAACGTGGTGAGCGCCTTCCATGTCCGGGAAGAACCAGGCCGCAAGCACAGCTTTCTTAGCTAGCAGGGCTAGTCTCAGCCCCGTGGCACGACGAGCACTTGCGACGCCTGAACCTTATAAACCTCATGTCTTGGATAATACGAGGTCAAGGTCGAGGCCGCGAGCATGCGCATAACCGTCATTGTGTCTGACAGTTTGAAAACGTTTTAATTTCAGAATATTTCAATTCTTAAAGCTAGGATAAGCGTGTGGCATATTTCGGTCGAATGTAACTCTAAAGAAGCGAAATCTTGATGCCATTACCTTTCAATGAAACTGACAATTCCCTAAGAATTAATTAGAGCCTATTGTAGTAAAAAACTATGGATGCTCACTAAATAAAAATTAAAAAGCAGTCTTTAAATGTTTATGTTTCCAGGCATTTGTGACATCCCGTTTTGACTTCTGTAACTCACTGCTTGCCGGTCTACCAACCTGTGCAATCTATGTTTCCAGGCATTTGTGACATCCCGTTTTGACTTCTGTAACTCACTGCTTGCCGGTCTACCAACCTGTGCAATCGGGCGCTTACAGCTGGTGCACAACTCTCCAGCTAGGTTTGTCTGTCGTGTGCGATGCAGTTGCCACATCACACCACTTCTCGCCAACCTGCACTGGCTACCGGTCAAGCAAAGGATCGACTTCAAGGTTCGTCCCTCACTTTCAGGTCCCTTCATTCTTTGGCTCCAGCCGACTTATTAGATCTGATGCCCCACCAGGCTAAGCATCGTACAACTCGCCCTTTTGAATCTAACTGTTTACCTATACCTCGTAAAAACTTCAAATCCTTTGGAGACCAAGCATTTATTTTAGATACTCCATAAGCCTGGAACTGACTTCCGAATTCCCTCACGACATCTCATGACTTGACCACATCCAAAAAGAAATTAAAAAAACGCACTTATTTACGAAATCATTTAGTGGGTCCCCGTGATTCGTCCTTTATATGCTCATGCATGCTGACATTGTGCATGGTGCCACTAACCATACTTGCATGGGACCCTTTGCATGTCACCCCTAACCATGCTATTCTTGTTGTTACTTTAGCATTCTAACACTAATCATTCGATCGTGCTTTATTTGCAGGAAATGTAAAGTGCCTAGAAAGAGATTAAGTTTTCCGAGGGTGCTATATCAAATGTATTATTATTAATAATAACATACTTGATAAAGTGCCCTCAGAAATCACTTTCTAGGCGCTTTATTATTATTATCATTAATTTCTCCCATTAAAGGCTTACTTGAGGGTTAGTTCTATATTTTTTAACCGAGTTCCGTTTTATCGGTTGTCAATGTTGACGAGTTTTGGTGTCGGCCATAATGGTATTTGACAATGTGATGGGAGAATTAAAACTCATGTTCTGCGGATTGATGAACGAAATTCATTGCAGTGGGAGTTTGTATTGTTTTTGTATCAATTGAAATGCATTTTATCTATGCAAGACTCAAAAGCAACTCGAGTTCAGCCATACCAATCTCTTAGGTAAATTGTACGCACTCTCAATGGTTTTATTTTGCCAAGTTTCGAGGCATTTATAAGTATTATATACTTATATACAGACAAAAAGTATTCGCGTTCCTAGTCATCGTGGGCTTACGCATGTGATTCTATCATACGCACACTGAAGGAGATCCAATTTATACTCATTTAGCATCTACGTGTAAGGCTCTATAATGTAAGCCACCCACGAAAGGTGCTGCCATAGATACTCTATTCACGACGGATACTTAGTCGCTCGAGCACCGTCTGTGTCGCGTGCTCGTGAAGCCAACAGGCAAACAAACAAAACGGAGCCGAGTTACGGTTGATCAAGAAGGCTGCTGGATTAATTGCAAGACAATTTTCGAATTAATATTGGCATATTGTTCACCGAATTCACGCTCAGTGTTCATAGTGTAACTTGCCACTTCAAAACCCACCACTGAGAGACGGTGCATCAAAACCGTCAGCAAATCATGCAGCACGTGATACCCTCCGTTCAGCTAGGCATTGAGGCTCGATTCTTATGATGCTAGCGGAAGTTTGCATCAAAGGACATCTAGAAGTGCACATTGTAAAATGTGTCAGCACGCGAAGACACAGATCTTTGGCTTGACCAATCTGGTAAGACGGGCGTCTGCACCGGCCACGGTAATGCTTGAAACGGGTCCTTAAGTCTATGAGAAGCCGCAAACATTTTCTTTCAATAATATGATAGCAGCACCATTAGAGTTTCAGGGGTTGCAAATACATAGCTCGGCAGTCGAGAATATACGAGGAAATGTGCAGGAGATATTGATCAAACCCATAGGGTCTCATCCCAGGGGTGCTTTCTCTTCCCAATCCAGGTCGTTGGTTCAATCCCTGTAATGGGCGATCCTTTATTGGCCCCTGAATGCGGTGGTGATAGCCGCGTAGTAGGCCTTGGGGCGGATATAAAAAGAGGTCGTCAACTCAACTAAGCCTTCACTTTACCTTGCTAAAAGGATTTTGTGTTTGTAGTTTAGGAGCATTCTATCTGAAGAAATTTAAAACAATTTATCTTGGAATTTGTAGTGCTAAACTTTGGCAACGCACCCTCATATCATTTGAATGTACTTGAGAAAGACTAGTGGTTAAGGTTTGTGGTGTTGGATACTGTTCCACATATTCGCTTGAGAGTGAGAAATACAGAAGATTTTGCATCCGGCATGCTCTCTCTTTCTAGTTCACTGGGCTCAAGACCAGAAAAGTCAGTGATTATGCTTCTAGAGCTATACGTCATTATGCACAATGCGTAATAAGAACATATTTCTGCTACTGGATGTCCGGAATAAGCAGTTCTTTATAAAATTTCCATTCGATATGTTCTCTGGTTTCGGCAGCTGTGCCTAATTCGAGATTCTCTTTGAGACTACGTTTCTTTGTTATCGTCAATTGTAGCGGGTCCATGCTGGTGATGTAGAGCTTTGAAAAGGCTAAATTCAGAAAAAACTATTTTCATTAAATTGCATATTTTTTATTAAATTCACTCTTAATTGTAGGTACTTTGATTGATTATAATTCTTTCCTAAATTACCATATGCTGGCAGGCGGAGAAGAGGACACGGAAAATGAAAGCACATTGACATTAGACACGTTCAGCGTATGCCGAAAGTTGCATCGTTAGAGGTTAAATTCATCAATTCCACAAGACGTTAATAGTCAATCCATCTCAGTTCACGACTATCGTGTCTAGAATCCAGCCGACGTAGCCGTAGACATTAGTATAGACACCGGGCTCCAGGGGTCCTGAAAATGATCAACAAAAGGTAGCTAGCTTATTACCATCGTGGCACGCTCCTCACACCAGTCCGATGTAGACGATCTCACAGATGCGCTAGCGCCGCTCATACTGTACTCACGAGCGCAGCCGGCTCCCCACGAAGTTACGCCTGAAAGCTCGAACTTCCCGTTAACTTTGCAGGTCAGAGGGCCGCCGCTGTCACCCTTTAAAGTTCAAAATTGTCATGGTCACAAAGCCTTCTGGGTTTAGCTGAAGTCTACGAACATACTATGGAGTGATATTGAATAATTATTTCCTATTAAGATACTGTAAATTCTGATCTCGTGAACATTGCGTCACTCTTTTTAGCCTTAGTCTAGTGCTTCCTCTTTGGGCTCCTCCGTTAGTATAGAAACAGAACTAGCGAGCTACAGGCAATTCTCTGGCAAGAAAACACGGAAGGATCTCTATATTCATACACCATCATGAACGGTTGCTCGGTAAAGGCACTCGGGGTGATACTGCAATAGAATAAAATAATAAGTAAACAGTTATCATAGTTCTCAAAATGAACACAACATCATTCTAGGAACAGCACATATGCAGGAAAGCAAGCGTGTCAATAGGTCAACTGTCAATAGGTTAATGGCGTATTAATATATGTAAAATGCAGTGTCTGGACGTACAAGCACGCAGAGAAAAAGTAAACAAGGACAGAGCAGATGATGTGAGAGAAAAGTTGGCCAATACCTCCTTGTCAATGTTTTAAGTAAGAGGATTCCGGGATGTCAACCGGAAGTGTTATTGAGACTTTTCCAGCTCACAAACTGAAGGAACAGTTTCCTGGATTTAAGGTTTGTTGAAGCACAGCTAAGCGTTTTGAGTCTCTGGGATCTTGGCCAGCACGGGGAAACCCAGTTAGTGTATAGCTAGGCAGAAGGCAATCCTGCAATACCCAACGAAAAGCTCGGGTTATGGACTGTGGACTCTAATTCCGCCATAATAACTAAAAGTGGGATCAGCTTATCTTTACTTAACTGTCAGAGCGGGTTGTACGGTAGAAATCCGGACTGCAAAGTGTTTAAACTTAGTAAGCCGGTTGGAAGTAGCACTATTCCTCAGAAGTTAGAGAACTTTGAGGTCAGTAGGCTGTCTGGTCGGGAGCCTGTACAGATCAGTGAGAAGTGGCGCAATGTGGAAGAAGTGGTACTCACAACAAAAGAGCGTTACTTCTGCGTTTAACGATAGATTTACTGGCTCTTTTTCACAGGTAGTGAGCGTTTTAAATTCTCAAGTCCACGGTTAGAGATCGTACGTCTCAGCCTCACGATAGTTGTCTTCAGCTAGCCTCATGATAAATCGGTGAGTATAACTTGCAGTCGAGCCAGACAGCGTTTCGGCTAGCTCGTGCACAGCCTACTCAATTTTTATGAAGCTTCATTCGAAGACTTTGGTTATATCATTTTTTGGTGTACGTTACCCGTTGACTAACCTACAGGAGAGCAAGGCAGGCGTTCAATTTAAAATTAGCGAATATTATTTTGAGAGCTCAATATATAGGTGAAATGGGTATCTTTGAATATGAATTCATCGCCGATGCCATAAACCTAATGAATCCTCTCTAATGACTTCATGTCCACGTATTATGGATGTAAATAATCCATGTGTGGATTTCATCTATGTATGGCGCGAGGGAGGTGAGAGAATTCTAAACTAAGTGCTAAAGGGCTGGGAGGGCTCAAAGCAAACGTACAACTGAGTGTCATCTGCACAGAAGTTAAAGCCTAGGTTATGCCTTGAAATTCCTTTGGCGAGATAGATAGATAGATATAAAGGTAGAGAGAGAGAGAGAGAGACAGAGAGAGAGAGAGAGAGAGAGAGAGAGACAAAGAGAGAGACAGAGAGAAACAGAGAGAGACAGAGAGAGACAGAGAGAGAGAGAGAGAGAGAGAGAGAGAGAGAGAGAGAGAGAGAGAGAGAGAGAGAGAGAGAGAGAGAGAGAGAGAGAGAGAGAGAGAGAGGGAGAGAGAGAGAGAGAGAGAGAGAGAGAGAGAGAGAGAGAGAGAGAGAGAGAGAGAGAGAGAGAGAGAGAGGGAGAAAGAGATTCACTCAACTCGCTTGCTGCATGCATTGATGACATCCGCACATGGATGGCAGCAAATTTTCTTAAACTAAATGATGAAAAAACTAACTTACTAGTTATGGGCAAACCCAGTATGATTCAGAGATTAGAAAGGCTGACTCTCAAAATGGGCTCTGCCAGTATATCTCCAGTTGAATCAGCTCGAAATCTAGGTGTCATATTCCAAAGCGACCCCTCGTTAGACGACCACATCAGCTCCACAGTCAAATCCGCCTATTTTCAGCTTCATAACGTTGCTAAAATACCGGCAAACATAGATAAGGATACCACGTCCAAGTTAGTTGATGCATTCGTGACATCCCGTCTCGACTTCTGCAACTCACTGCTTACTGGCCTACCAGCATGTGCGATCAGGCGATTGCATCTGGTGCAAAACTCTGCAGCTAGGCTTGTCTGTCGTGAGCGTCGCAGTTGCCACATTACTCCACTTCTCGCCGACCTGCACTGGCTACCAGTCAAGCAACGGATTGACTTCAAGGTTTTGTCGCTCACTTTTAGGTCTCTTTATTCTAGGGCTCCAGCCTATCTTTCAGATATACTACCCAATCAGGCCAAGCATCGTACATCCTGCTTTTCGGAATCCAACAGTCTGGAAATACCTCGTACAAACCTTAAATCCTTTAGAGACCGTGCATTCAGCTCGTATGCTCCCAAGGCCTGGAACTCCCTCCCGACCTGCGTCAGAACATCGCATGACCTGACCACATTTAAAAGAAACTGAAAAACACACCTATTTAGGACAGCATTCAGTGGGTCCCTGTGATTTGTCCTTGATGTGCATATGCGTGCTGACACTGTGCATGCTGCTACTAACCACACTTGCATGCTGACGCTGTGCATGTCACCCCTAACCATATTATTCATTTTGTTTGTTTTTCAAGCATGATTTTACATACTATTCAATTGCATATCACTTTGCAGCAAATGTAAAGCACCTAGAAAGAGATAAAATTCTCTGAGGGCGCTTTATCAAGTGCATTATTATTATTATTATAATTATTCATGCTTTAGTATTTTTGAGAAACGTTGAGAGGAGTTAATTGAGAAGTATCCCTTTATCGAGTGAGGTGTACACAAATGAGTGTTTATTATAGAAAAACACATTTATCAGATTGCATGTTACTGCATTATTCATCGTCATTAGTGTAAGCTGAGGCAGACATCTTCCGGTTACCACTTCTGAGGTCAGAAGGTCATTAGTAGAGGCTAGAGAGCACTAAGTCATGGGGGAAGCGAGTTGTTTTGCTACTCATCAAGTTTAGTAATGCTATTATTAGTGATAATAATAATAATAATAAAAGTGTATTGCACCTCATAGAAGTTAATCTCCTTCTAGGAAGTTTAAGTGTGCTATAAATGAAACATGATCGTACGGTCATCAGCTTTGCTTGAAGGTGCCAGTTGTGGCCAGAATTTTTGCACGATAATAACCACAGGATGGCAGGTGCTACTCAGAAACTGGAAATTGCCAAAGTCTCTGAAAATGCAGCTCTGCAAGCACGAAACGCGTAATGTCTTACTCTAAAAATGCGTGAAAACATGAAAATCGCACGTTAGTTTATCCAAGCGAATCCACGTGAAAACCGTATTAGCGCCAGAGAAATGACTGCCAACTTAAGCTAGGAACAATTGCAAGACTCAGGCTACGAAATGTGTCATTGGAACTCTTTTTTCGATTACCTTTACATGATATTTGAAACGATCAGTTTGCCTATCGAGGAATTTGTTGGGAGACGTATTCCAGTGTGCTGGTTAGCGATGCCAGTACTTTTTTTGTTAAGACTACAGTTGATAGGTATATGCCCATCTCTTAGTCTCAGGCCTTGGTTCAACAGACATGTGCACGATTCGGACTGCAAATGTCCTCCCATTTCATTTGTCATCCTCGTGATTCGATGGCTCTGTCACAACCCCAATCAATGACCTTTAGCAGCCACGAGAAAGAGGTGGGCGTCACAGCGTGACCGAGTGTATTCGTGTGGGCTCACACACGTTTATGCATGTGTGTGTGTTCTCGCTGGAAGCCTTATGGTTGGGCCCGTGTCCATGCCCACGTGCGTGCGTGCATGCCATTGCATAATGAGTGAACGGCATTGAGTAAGAGGATGAGAGAATGAAGAAGTGAATGGCAAGAGGCAGACAGTCTGGTCTGGTCTACACAAAAGTGGGCCTAGCCGCCAGCTTGACCGGTCAGAGCAGACTCGGACCACTCGGGCGACACGTGCACAGAATGAGTGCAAACATGCAGCTACATAGTACTATAGTCTAATTATAGACTTAGTATATAGTACTATAGTACTATATACTAAGACGAGACAGGCAAACATTAAGAAAGACAAATACAGAGACAAATAGACAGGGAGAAGGTAAAGTGGACATAAGGGAAAAACGAGATAGATATAGAGACACACATAGAGTTAAGGGAGGGAGAGAGAGAGAGAGTGTGCGAGCGCGCGAGTGAGCGAGAGAGAGAGAGAGAGAGAGAGAGAGAGAGAGAGAGAGAGAGAGAGAGAGAGAGAGAGAGAGACCACGAATGCAATGACCTGCCGCACCTAAGGTCTTCTGAAAATTTTTCAAAAGCAATGAAACATCTCGGTGAACAACCAGAATAGCTATCAATGGATTGTATAGATGACCACATCACTGCTCCGCCAGCGTCGAGCTCGGAGCCTGGAACCTTGCAATATTGGATCGCGTGATCCGGCCCCGAAACTAGCACCACTCCTGGGTAGCACCAATCGGTCGCCATTTCTAACGTTCGAAACGCTCGAGGGTTCTTCAAGGTTTGCGGTTATTATAATCTGAAGCTCTCTGAAAATGCCGAGCTCGAGTGAGCTACTGCACCTGCACCTAACCGGATTCGAGAAAAGGTACTTTCATATTTTTTGGTAATTTCAAAGCATACACACACACACACACGCACACACACACGCAGGCACACACACACACACACACACACACACACACACACACACACAAACGCGCGAGCACACACACACACACACACACACACACACACACACACACACACACACACACACACACACACACATATATATATATATTTATATATATATACAGTAACTGAACTAGAATTAGTACAATTGATATATCTATACAATTGATATGCATGTATAATATATTTATATCTACATTTATATTACATAAAATCAGATTAAATCTCCACTGGAAAAGTGCAGGTGTATATTCCAAAATCAAAGTACAGAGCACTCGAAAAGTTAGCGACCGAGAAACATAGAAAGCTAGAAGCATACCTTACAAGTATCTTTTCCTCCTGGTAGATATCCGGCACAGATCATTGATTTATAGCAGGCTGGTCGAAGAAAATTGCAACAGGTATTCGAATCCACAATAGGCAGTGAAGCCTGCATTAGCACCTTTGCCAAGCTATTATTGCCTAAATGTGAAATACTTAGTGTTAGATACAAAAGTGTATACGACCAAAGGTTTCACCTACACACACGAATTTAATTAGTTCTCCGTCACCTGGAGATACAGTATTTGCTTACTTTGCCTAATAGATGTAAATTTGCTCAGCATATATGTGATGTGACTAATGCTGGTAGATCGCAACCATACAGACAGGGTCGGTGCGATGAGGGTCTCATGGCAACCGATTTAAAAGAAGACCGACACGAAAGGTAGCAACGGATTGGCAAACGAATGATGCTAATATTAAACTAGATGGGGTAGCTATTTATATGCAACCACTCTGGCAGAGCATAACCAGTGTCTAGGTCAGATTAAATGCCAACTGGGAATGTTGACTGAAAATATGCTTGCACGAAGCAGTTTTATGCTTCACAGAATACAGCAAGGAGAATTAAAGTTTTTATAGCGCTTACCCTTATTTTAAATAACGCTCGATTTCAGACGCACGATACCTGACAAGTGATATCGATGGGTTCGCAAATAGGTCATTGCGTCATTTAATCTCAGCACCGATTACCAGCTTCCAGTTTAAGCTTACGTACTCTGTAATGCTTGTGTACTAATTTTGAGCTCACGGCGTCTGAGTGACGCCCCTTGATCTTATTCTGGGGAAGACGTCACATTTATTTAGCCGAAAGGAGCAAGGTGCCCTGCCTTCTAAATGACATTGTTCCATCACCGGTTCAGGCTGAGTTCAATATTTTCTTCTGTCCTACTCTTATATCAAGTGATAATTCACGGCACATGGGCAGGTGTGTATATTGGCAACCTGATGTGCCACTTGGGTCACTTTGCAGTCAAAATTTTCAGTTTGACTGATTGTGTTAAGGTATCATGTCACTCTGCTTATACACATTCTTTAATAATCCTGGATGCACCATTGTACGAGCAGAGACAGTGAAATTGCATTTGATTTGCATCACCTAATATCTGTGAAGAAAATCATAGCATCAAACAAAGGTAGTTCTCGTTGTAACCCGCATATTAAAAAAAAATTAATTTTCATCTACCTTTGGCTTGATCAGAACAAATACTTTGGTGCAATTTGGAAGTTTTAAATAGCCACAAGAGACGGCTCCTTAGGACCGCTTTTTTCAAATTAAAAGTAATACATGCATATCAATAACTTAATTCTCACTGTCATAAATACGAGTGGCTTTTTCTGTGTTAATTGCGTATAAAGAGATAATGAGCTGCTACAGATTTACTAATTTGTTTGAATTGGGTGAATATCTGATTCGCTGATGAAGGGTAAGTGAAAAACGCAGATCAATTTTCAAAGACAGATAAGAAACTTTCTAAAAAGCATTGCAACTGCAAATAACATTACTATTATATATAAGAAAAAGAGCCTACAACTAATTTGCAATTAGGTAAATCAGTTACGTACAAATTTATGTTGTAACTCTATCAGAGTAAACATAGTACTACAAATATTTTAAAAGTTGCGTACATGCAGCATGTTACAAAGTTTCACTCTGCAATTTTTATAGGAAAAATTGAAATTGTGGACGATTTTCACGTGTTCAAAGAGCAAATCTTTTGCAATTTAAACTTGTTTGGAATTCACTTTCTGCAAGTTGCCCACTACAAAAAGACGAGTTTCAGAAGCAGAGAGTTTTAAGCTGGAAGTTTTAAGAGGTTATTTAACTCCAGGTACATTTACAACTTAAATACGTTAAATAGCCCTATAAATAGTGTTGACAGTATGTATTTCTTTGAAGTTTCTCTTATAATTTCCATCTGGCACGATATATTTAGAAAAAATAACTATAAAGCTGCTACTGCTAGAATAGCTTGTTCTGAAATGTGATACTGCAACCACATGGCCTGATAGCCTCTAGATGCGTGCACCTCTGTAAATCAAACTTCGTATCAGTACCAAATGTCCTCACTTCATTTTCCTTCGGTCTGAATTCCTAAAAGAAATGTTTGCCTTGAGAGGAAAATATTAAGCATTCGCTGGTAAATTGGCCTACAGCTTCACCTACTGATACATCGTGACAGCTCTTCATTCCAGGCACGGCAAGTCGTGGATAGGCGAGGACTTACAGTCTTCATAAAAATGCTCAAGTAAATATTCTGGTGCTCTAAGAAATTGTGCTTTCGCATTTTAAAATTCTAAAAGTCTAAAACCAAGTAGTCACACAAGCGTAATTTTAAAATTTTAAACTTGCATTGATTCAAATCAGACACGTATAGCTGCCGGCTTTACGTAGATTGGATGCATGTTACCGCAAGGTCTATTCGTTAGCATTGATTATACTAACGCCACTGGCAGCATCAGCAAGTTTCAAAATTGACCAATGCTGTAGGCGCTATATCAGAGGTTTCAAGTAGCGCTACTTCTACCCACCCTGCTGCCGCTTACCTAAGTCGCCCCATCCGGTGGCATAGCACAAGCTGCTCGGTTGACACTTGGTAGATGGCAAACATATTGGATAAATATCTTTCGAAAAATTTACTGGCGATTGAAATTTTACCAAGGTGATGTCATTTTCTTTGGTCTTAGGGTCGTAGTTGGGATGAATAATGACTTTAATCACTGGCAGATTAACCTCGCCACTGTCTGTCGTTCCTGCACTGTGCTTGCCCAGCGAGACGCTAAAGCGTGTCAAGCTGCAAACAAGAATTTAAAGCGCAACCAGGGCTAGAGCTGAGATCCAGTTTCAATCAGCAATAAGTCAACAATCAATCAATCAATCAATCAATCAATCAATCAATCAATACGTCTCTGGTCCTCTAGCGCCAGCATCGCTGCACCTACTTGAATCCATACAAGCAGTGGGCGGCGGTGACCGCCCACTGGTTGGTTATCAGCGATCCTCCACAAAGAAACCGCCCTAGGTATCTGAGCATGACCTGCCACGGCCAGCTGTGCGGTACTGCCGGTTGACCTCCAACTATTCGGCTCCCATCGGTCGTCGGCGAAATGGGAGGAACTCCGCACGAATCTAAAGATTGATTAAGCAAGCGATAAAATAAAACCCTATTTTCGGACGGCATTGCTGATGGCTTCATAAGTTTTCGCAGTGAAATGCAGACTGGTGCCATTTTCTCTTTTAAACATCTTTAGTTTTATGGAAACGAATCTCCGCAAATCTCAGGTCATTGAAAGGTAGCACACTTCGTAAACTTGTCGACTTATATTTTCTGAGGGCACCCAAGTTGAGTCTCTTTAAGTTATTTTGAACGCTTAGCTGAGGCTTCATCATGAGGTTTGAAACTGCTGACCCCATGCTGAGGCCTACATACGCATACTATGAAACGATTTCTACATCTTTATACTATAAGACCATGCGAAATATTCTGAATTTACACTACCCGCCTGAAATCAATAAAATACATTTCATTTCCTTCTTCATTTATGCACTAAGAAGTAATTATTTCCTAACACTAAAAGCTGCCGGTGATAGAGTCATCAACTCTGGCAGTTCAATCGTAAATTACCCAAACCGGATAGGCTGTCGTTTACACTATTGGTCTCCTGGAGCGATTGCAGGAATAGCTTTCGCCTATTGACTACTCATTTCAACCGATCTCAGCCAGGCCAGTTATCAGTGGGCAAAAATCTTCGTCGTAGACTACTGTCTTCATCCAATCACACAACAGCCAGCCATCCCTTTTATTGAACATTCCAAAATTGCAGCATTAATACAGTCACTGTGCTGCGAAAACTGGAGTTTCATAATTCAATTTCTAGGCAAGGCCACGCCGAACACGAGCTAAATTTTCGCTGTTGGAAAAGTCTACACATGCACACACACAAACACACACGCACACACTCGCACGCACGCACACACACACACACACAGAAACACACGCACACGCACACACACACACACACGTACACATGCACACGCGAGCTCGTACTCGTGCGCATGTCCGAACAGATGCACTCACACACATATAACAGAATTTGCGAGCTAGCCATTTACCTTTCTAGCTGATCCTAGCTCTTTGCACAGTTTCCGCATACACTTGCATCTGTTATATTATAACTTTGACTATGACGAAACTGCCAGGCATCACTCAATACACGTATATGCCTTTACTGGGCCTGACCTATCGTTGGTTTAATTCGCACTGGTTTATTTCGTTTCGCCTTTTTATGACAATACATTGGTTATTTAAATTTAATATTTATTTTCTTTTGCTGTTGCAATTGTCCATTCCCTTTGCCAAATGCAGCAGATACTACTTATACTACATTACTCTCGACTGGCTTGCTCAATCTCTGCATTAGATCTCCAACTCATATATTGCGAGTGAACTTTGAAAAGACCTTGAGCTTGACCTTTTAGCACTGGGGAATATCTAGGAGCGTTTCATGCCAGAGACTCTTTAAAGTACTGGTCTATTTGAAACTGGATTATGCAGTTTCTAAGAGTATGCAATCGTTTGCAGACTTTATTTAGCTGGTGGCCTGATGTGTCACCAATTGAAAGCCTTGGACTACATCAGCTTTAGTAAATTAAAAATGCCCGTGACCTACTTTTATCGAGTAGTGAATGAAGCAGAAAATACAGTAAACCGAGATTCCAAAATATTTCAGAAGATTGAAATTCATACTCTGTCCTATCATACGTTGTCCAGGACTGGGAGCTAACTAGAAATTCCTTATCACCAGGATCGAGCCAGCTAAGTTTTCTAGCCTGCCTCACGAATGAGCTACTTTCGTCTTCCACCAGTTTTACAGTCTTGCAGCTGTTTGCGTCTTCCACAAGATTCAATGCGTTTTTCGATTTCTCAAAGCTAAGTCTACCGATTGAATATTGAAATTTAAACTATCTTTTAATCTTACGCATAATGTCAGATACGTCTCGTTAATTACATCCAACGATTCCCTCACCCTCGGAGTAGTTGGCAACATAAGGGGGAGGGACATTTCTGGATTAGCAAGCGTGCAGATGCAGGTGGTCTTATACGTGCTTCATGATTGCTGCTTCTTCACTTACCTGAAATCAAGGCACGTAAAATAATATTTTTACACGAATCTTTCATGCTATATTTTCTCAACTTTTCAAACTTAAGCAAAAGCAAAGACCAGAATATCAAATGCGTACTGTCAATGTGGGCTTCAGTTCACAACAAAATTGTTGCCGGCCGACACCACCAGCCCGGCTATGAGTTACACGATTGTTTAGCTCGCTTTTCGTTTATCTGTTTTAACCTCCCCCACATTGTCCACAATGATTGGCGCATCGGCAAACTTGATATCGTAGGAGTCTGCTCCCACGTGCCCGTTTGCTCCCCAACTCAAGGTCATCTTTTTTCAGACTTTTGCAAATGGCAGAGAGACAGTTATAAATCAGCCTTAGTGTAATACTCTTCAACTAAATAAAGCTGTTAAGGCTAAAGCACTTTCGATACAGAATCAAACCACGTCAAAGGTGATTACTATAAAGAAACTTACGTAGTGCAATGAGCCAAGCTGATAACACGCCGAGATTCTTAAGCATTGCTGTAATCGGACGGCAATTTTTCTTGAAACAGCTTTGAACATAAGGGAAAATAGTCTCACCTGGAAGCAATGCCTTTCCACCGCTAGCGTTCACTGGGGCAACAGATGAAGTGGCCACCGATCTGAATGCGATGCTAAATCCGGTTGATTGCACCGAGCCATCACTAGTAAACAACAAGGTAACGTTGCATGGAAATACAACCGTCGTATTCTTTGGAATTACACCTGAGTATCTGAAAGCAGAAAGGTCACATAAAAACAGCGAACAGGCTGCCGAGCACGGTACTACTGGCAATGTCATTCCAAATTGCCTCATTTCAACTTACTGCTTCAGCATGAATGTTGGAGAGTTGGTGCACGAAATCCTAAGACTATCCCATTGGCTTTCAGTTTGAAAATTCAAAATTTTCAATTCAATAAACTTGCCAGAATTAGACACGATTTGCCACTGACATATCTTGTTGGCGGGATACGAAGATGGATAGCCAGGCGAAACGAGACTGCCAGAGGTGGAGAGGGGTCCACCGCAATCTACAATTTAGAGTCGTTAGTTAAGCCAAGTTCTAGAGTTTCAACAATATTTTAATTCCATGTAATCACACGACACGAAGCAAGTAGCTTCAATTGCGGTCTTACTTTGTGGAGCGATTGTAGTGGTCACTCCTATTGCAGAACTGTTCTTCGGCGGTGGTACAGAACTAAACGCTATTTTAAAACCTCTGAACTGGACCATTGCATCGCTTTTAAAAAGGCAGACGACGGTTTTGCTTCTAGTAACCACCGTTCCTCTCACGATTCCGCTGTATCTAAAAGAATTTCGAAAGGAAACTCTGAACCTTTGGTCGCATTTATCTGTCGCTCTAGTCTTATTTTTTGCCATAAGATATAACAGTTTCTTAAAGACACTAGAAGCATGTTTTATTTTCATCTGAAAAGATTCGCCACGACGTTACGCTCTTCACCACTCACGTTAATGGCAGTGAATTAGTTTCGGACTTCGCATAGAGAGTAACCAGAACATATTTTTAAACCTTGGCCAGATGTTACTAATAATAAGAATTCATTTGCATAGCGCCCTTAGAGAACTCAATCTCTTTCTAGGCAATTTACGTACGCTGTAGCGGGAGCATAGCTGTAAGGTCAATAGCAGTATTCGCAACGTCAGAAAGGATAACATATTTAGAGATGACATGCACGGAGTCAGCTGCTTGCTAAGACGATTTTTGGCAATGTGCAGTGTCAGCACGCATAACCGCATTAAGGACAAATCACAAGGACACACTAAATACTGTGACACATGGGTGCGTTTTTAGCTTTTTTTTAAATGCCGTCAAGTCGTGGGATATCGATAGTGAGTGCCAATCTTTGGAATCATAGGGACTAAAGGCTAGGTCTCCAAAGGATTTGAAATCACATCGGCAAGAAGGAAAGTACAAACTGAATACAAGACTGGAAAAAGCACTGAGATCTGAGGATCCGATCATCCATGATAATCCTGAGGATCCGATCCATGCTTCGATGATTCGATCCTCGGATCATCTTTTACCGTTCACATGAATCGAACCCCGATGCACGTGTGAAGCGCCTGAATAGAGATCAAGTTCTCTAGGGCGCATAATAAATGAATTATTATTATAATACGCCGGGGTCTCCCGTCGAGATAAGACTGAAACTACTGTACTGCAGTGCTAGCGATGCCAGGTGAGATGAAAGCGCCCGAGAAGGGGACTTGGTGATCGCTCGTATAGGGCCGCTGCCGAAAAGATCAAGCAAAGCCAGAAGTTATGTTTGATCAAAGTCTGCGTTCATGAGAATGTAATGTAATGTAGCGTATCTCCATCTGTAACTTCACAAAGCCACGAAGACTATGTGGATGTTACTCAGGAGAGTTTGGAATAGCACACTCATAGCCTAAGCGGCTTTCGGTACGCATTCGGTAGCCAAAAGGCTTAATCTCACACAGCAAAGAGAAAGTGGTAAGCATAGCAGAGTCAGGAGTGCGGTTGAGGTAGTGAGTAGCATAAAAGTAGCAGCCCAAAACCACTGGAAAGGATATGCCGTAGTCGGCAGCTGGAGTGTAGAAGGCGTTATGTAAGAAGTGTGGAAGCGAGTTCCACAGTCTAGGACCTTCAGAAATAAAGCTCCTGTCGCCAACGGTCTTTAATCGGAGGAATGGAACAGCGAATTTATTATCCACACAGGGTCTGAGGGCACGAAGAGGCTGAAACTAGTGCAGAAGTTCAGCTAGGTACGGAAAAGCCAAGCCGTAGCGGGCCTTGTGGGTCAGCGTAAGAACTTTGCTCTGTATCCGTTGCTCAACCGGCATCCATCCTAGCTCTTTTAACAAAGGAGACACGTGCTCAAACCTCTGGGATTAGCAAACGAGTCTTGATGTCATATTCATAGCAGCTGCAGTGGCCTAGTTGCTTTAATTTAGTAGCCCAGCCAAAAGAAATTCCAGTAATCGAGCCAAAATAGAACTAAGGAGCTGCTTAGATTTTTTGTAAGCCACTGTAGAAGACAGCTTCTAATCTTATGTAGGGATCGGACGTGATGACTAGCTGTAAAATAGTCTTCCGAATGAAGCATTCAAAATTTAGACAGCTCGAAAACCACACCTAAATTTTGAGCACGTGGTGATGTTCGTACAACAGCATCAGCTACCAGAAGATCAAAGCCTTAACAAGCCAGCCACATGCTTAACGTGTGCTATGAGAAGCAGTTCTTTTTTATCGTCATTTAGTTTAGAAACCAGTCCCGACATCCAGGATCAAATGTCTTCAAGGTAAGATTTCAGGTTATCAGCTGTTGTAGCATATTCCGATGTTTTGAATGACAAAAACAGCTGAGTATCGTCAGCATAAAAGAGATATCACATTCCACGGGCCTTAATCACTTTTGGAAGAGATTGAGTATAAATGAAGAACAGCGAAGAACCGAGTACAGACCCTTGAGCGACTCCACAGGTCACCCGTCTCGCGGATGAGACCTGACCCCCACACGACGCCGACTGAACACGATCAGACAAGTGCGACTTAAACCACGCCAGTGCCTCGTCTGCCAGACCGATCGTTGTTCCCGATTGTTCAAGCAGAACTTCGTGATCAATGGTGTCGAAGGGAGCAGACAGATCTAGCAAAGCAAGGGCAGTGACATCCCCGTCGTCGTTGCCACGTAGAATGTCATTGTTAACACTGAGGAAAGCAGTTTCAGTGGAGAGCTACCTCTTGAGCCACGATTGAAATGCTTCTGACATTCTTTTAATACGTGCAACCAGGTACTTACCGAGTTTTTTCAAGAATTTCTTACAAAAAATAAAGAAGGGAAACTGGGCGATAGTTAGCAAGAACCTCTGCATCTAATCCAGGCTTTTTAAGTTTGGGTCTAACGATTTCCAATTTCAAAGACTTGGATACAACCCCTTTTTTCAAAGAAGAATTAAAAATCTCAATTATTGCAGGAATAACTTGGTCTGCTAGTGAGGAAGGTCTTCGTAAACTCTGAGAAACGCTACCTCAGTCGATGGCAAGTGTTTTAATAACACACCTTACTTGCTAGGACGAATAAACACAAGCTGGTGAAAGCATTGTCATTTGAGGAACGCACGTCCACTAGAGTCAAGTTATCTCACATTCAGTAAAGGAACATCACCAAAATCAGGACATGCGCAGATAATAGAATGGCAGACAAGCCATTTCACGCGTGTTCATAACGCTTCGTCTAGGTTATTGTAATTGTCTTCATTGAGCACTCCATGATGGAGCCCTCAATCGTCGGCAACTAGCGAAAAAATCAACACCACGTCAGGTTTTTCATAAGGGGGAGTGTTTGGGGGAATCGACAAAAAATGAAATAAATTTCCCCGTTTCTTTGGAAGTTTGCCTCTTAAAAGACGAGCAATTTATATACTCCATTCCAAATTTTTCAGATTTATAAGTGAGCGGAACGTAGTAAATAAAATTATTATGTAAGAATTATTTACACCACCGGAAGTAGTGTATCGAGCTCAACAGAATGATTTTCCTTTAATAATGACAGCACTCAAACCGCCCTTTTTTCGGAAATCTTTGCAAATACAAGCAACTCGTCCCTAAACGGACGCTCAGAGAGCATCATTTGAAACTATGCACAATAAATGTTGGCCACAGACGTGCCACTTCTGTCTGGGCTTGGCTGATTCCCTATCGAGCATGGAGTCAATTAGAAGAGACCCTATGCAACGTTTTGTAATAATATATAATTCTTTTGCATAGCGCCCTAGGATAACGTAATCTCTATTCGGGCGCTTCACATGTGCCACGGGCGTATAGGTCAGGACCTCGGCCAGACCTCGGTCGGCGGAGGTAACCCTTGGCCCAGTAACATTGACCCAGTAGGTCGGGGGGAGCGAGCCACTGGGCCAAGCCAGCTAAACCGATTTATTGGTCGCTCCCCTCGCTTCCAGCGGCCGAGCAATCCTCGCAGCGCTTCGTGCCTGGCTGCTTCTCAGCTTCGCGCCAGGCGTCTTTCCGTCGGTCCGTCCGTCCGTCCGTCCGTCGTGCTGAATCGGAACGCTTCGTTGCTCGAGCCGTCAGCTCTTACGCACCGAAGTCCGAAGCTCGCCTGCAGGTGCGCTCAGTGCCAGCAGTCAGGATAAGCCGCGCACGCACCGGCGTGACGGCGAGCAGCTACTCGCCTCTGTACTTACGCACCTGTCGCCTCGCTCCAGAAAGCTTTCAAGCCTTTGACGGCTTGCTTCGCATGCGTGCGTGAGCTCGACTCGCATGCGTGTCGCTAGCGTGCGGCCTTAGTAACCGATGGCGGTGCGTGCCCTCACGTTTCGGTTTAGTATGCAGGCATAAGCAGGACATTTATTTGCTTGAGCATTCTTGATGCCTTGCAAGTCACTCATAATTGGGACTGCTCTTCTGCAGCGAGTTAAGCTGCACACGGAATGAGATCAAGTTCTCTAAGGCTGCTGGGCAAACGAAATATTAAAATTATTGTTACTAGTATCACCATTTCGGTAAGTAGAAACATTACCGCCCTCACCGCTTCGTTGTCAGGAAGAGGTCATGAGGCTAGTGAGTCCATCTCATATTAAAAATCTCCAGTGGACTCATGTACCGTGACATTATCTAACCGGCCATCTTTAAGCCTGCCCCCCACCTCATTTTACATGTTCACCCTCCAGCCTAAGAAGACTGCTATCAATTCAGAACCCTCAGCTAATGTCTATCCGACATGCTTGGATTTTCTTAAATGCACAGCTAGCATTCTATACATTTCCCTAGGCCACATATAAGTCTCGTTGCTGCTGCCTTCACAAAGGCTGCCTTTAAGCAGTTCGACAACACGTCAGCAGAAGTAAATACCAGACTGAAAGAACTCGGGTAACTTCCACATTGTCTCCCTACTGGTCTTCCTATAGACACTGGAAAGAGTTTTGAAAGACCGGCTAAATTGTTTTCCTAAAATTTACGAAATGTAAAGCAAAGTGCAGTTACATTTGAGTGCTAATCACTTTTTAGCTGCTAGTGCGTTACAAATTTCCTCGGGAATTTCGGCCTAGCTAAAGTCTCTCTTTCCTGCTCTCCAGTTGGTTTGAATATGTATCATGATATGGATTACCCAGATCTTTTTGAGCGTCTGTAATAGAGCACCACTGGAACGTTGCTACAAGAATGCCTGCCTGTGCCATTTCGGTTGAAAGTTTCAGAACAGTTAAGACACGCAAAGCAATTCATCAGACGAACGTTTAAAGTACAGCGTAGCCCAGTGATCTTCGCTCGCTCCACTTATTTTTGCCGTTTGCACGCTCCTCCGTCATTTGCCGAAGGCAGAGCCTGGCCTTTCATTCTTATGCATTCGGCATGCAGCAGCCGCCGCAGCCGCATCTTTGTTTTTATCTCCCCCGTCTTTTCCAGAACTTTGGGCTCTGCCAGCTGCCCCGCAGCCTGCTGCAATATAAGCATTCGCACTTGGACTGCAGCTCGTTTCTCAACTTGAACAGAATTAACTGTTCTTGAAAAAAAATTGAAAAAAATTCTCGGTAGGCTGGATGCAATTTAATTCCAGCCTCTTCCAGTGTAGGCGACAGCTTGAGAACAGCGAGCTCATTCTGAGACTTTCGCAGTGCACTAGATCCTGGGTAGGCCTGCAGTGTCGCCGGCTTCGGCGTGTCTTGCCTCCGTTTTCATTAAGAAGCCACGTTGTCTGCGTGGCCGTCTGACTTGTGCCGCTGCTCACCAATTAAAACTTGACACTGGTGAAGAGAGCAATATTTAAGCAGCACACGACCTAAAATGTGCATCAGCTGGTGTTATAGATCCCAATTCCCCTTCTCGGAAGTGGTGGAAGCCATTGCGGCGGCGCGTGCTGTGACCCACGTGGAGCGGATTTATCCATGCTGTTTATCGCTCAAAAAGAGTGTTGTCGAGGAACGGTCTTTCAAATTAAAAATAGTCGCATGCAAAATAGGATTTCGTGAAGGCCGTACCGTTTTCTACCGTTTGGTTGAATGCTCATACGACTGCTCGTAGAACCCGAGGAGGAGGAAGTGACGACTATGGTTAGCCTCCCAATAAAAGCGAAGCCTGACGGCGTTGTGGATTACTTCGAAGTTATGCTCAGAAAAATATTCCGGTTCGTGCACCAAGGCTTGGCTTGTGCTACGTTTTTTTCGATATTCTAGCTCAATTTTATTTCTCGATGGTTTTGAGGAGCCTCTCATAAGGCGATGGCGTTTAAAGTCTGTTTGGTAGCCTTACTAGTAATCTATGAGGAAATGTCATTTCACGTGCTTCATGTCATGTCATGTCATACCATGTCACCAGCCTCTTCGGACAAAGACTTCACAGGAGAGTAGTTGGCCCATTCACGGAGACTTTCTCACTCACTGGGGCTAGGGTCAGTCAGCATACTCATAGGTCACAAGCTCTGATGCGCCTCCCTAGGAGACGCAATAAGCGGTGATGCTGTGTGCACAATCTTCCGGAGCTTACGATAGTTCACACGTTCAAGCTTAATGCTACGGTCACTCGGAAATGGAGAAACGCTGCCTTCAGATATTCTCAGCTGGCATATCTTTTGCGGCTAGTGTACGAAATCTGTATTTACTGTGCCCCAGTGAACTTTCACTAGAAGACCACATTAGCTCCGCAGTAACGTCACGTAACGTAACGTATATCTGTCGGTCAATTCACGAAGCCGCAAGGACTATGCGGGAGTTATGCAGGAGTGTTGCCACGTGTGCCTACTTTAAGCTATGCAACCTTGCGTACATTTTTGGCCAGCTTACATGGATACTACAACTAAGCTGGTCGGTGCATTTGTGGTATTGTCTTAACTTTTATAAGTCACCACTCACTGTTCTTGTCGCCTTTCTAGTTAGACACATAAGGCTAGTGCAAGCTTTATCTGCCAGGCTTGTCTATCAGGAACTTCCTTGCACAATTATCTCACATAGCGATTCGCCACAGTCTGCCTCTTGACATCGATCTACATCGATCTACATGAGCTCTCCATCAGCCTTCGAATTGATTTCAAAAATTAGTCATCCGATTTTTTGGCTTATCAATTCTCTGCCTACCGGTAGTGTGAGAATTGATAAATTAATATAATTAATACAATAAATAATTTAATAAATAAATAAATAAAATAAATAAATCATAAAATAGTCTCAGCTGCACACTACCGTTAGGTAGTGTGCATCTGAGACTAGCGTCGTACCGTAGGCTATTCTAGCTCAAGTCGCCCAGACACTCATTCAACCTCCCTCAAGCACTTTGAAAATTAGGCCGCTGGTTTGAGTGCTCCCAATACCAGGAAATCCCTCCTAAATGACATCGCGTCATTACCTGACGGGGCGGCATTTAAAAAGAAGATAAAATTCGGTCACAGTACTTGCTCCGTCTTCGTGCAGTGTCCTTCATGCGCTTATGTGTGCTGGCCCTGTGCGTGTAATTACTAACAAGCAGGTGCAGTTCCTTTCGAACATCTATACTGTGCCTAAAAAGAGATTTCGCACTCTAAGGGAGCTGATGAAATGCAGTATTCTCATGATGATCATTGTTACTGTCATAATTATTCGCAGGGATGCGATTCAGTCACCAGTTGAGCCATATAAAGATAGAACTAGTAGTAGCGATACATACGTTTGAGTAGCGCCTTCGGAGAGCTAAATCAGTTTCGATGCACTTATGTATGCTGCAAAGGAATCATGACCGCATGCTTGTTGGTTGCAGGATGTCATAGGACAGGAACGGGAAAAACTTGGAAAAAAACAATTCAGCACAGCTGCACGTTCAAAGTGCGTTTCGCCGCAAAAGCGAAAGCAGTTCAAGCAGTGACTTCAGAGTTCGCTTCCGGCGGAGAATGAGTGAGAGAACCATTCGACAGGTACACGACGAAGGGATGCGGCTACGTTATGCGTCGCTAGATATCAACGCCGCGCTTGAATGCTAGCGTACTTACGCTTGAAAAGGTGTCGTGTACGATAGGTCTAGAGAGTTGTAGCATCGGAAGACATCGTAGCCAGACTCGGTCGTGAAATCCGTGAACGTCAGCTGCACTACTTTCCCAGCCGTGGCAGCGAGGTTATAGCGGCATAATACGTTCGCCGGGTAGGAGTTGGGGTAATTAGGCGACACCAAATTGCCTTGCCCAGTGAAATTTCCGCCGCACGCTGAAACATCTGACCGGCAAATCAGTGCGAGCCGATTATCGTCGTTTCACTTTTACACGAGCGTCGCGCTTATCCGGAGCTGCGTTAGCAAAGAAATTGCCTCTTAAAAAAGGCGCCAAGAGATGGATAGGCGAAAATTAAATGCGAAAAATGGACGTTCACTTCGATAACACATACAGGGAAAACTTTTGCATGCATATCTACTTTCAATCAATCCGTTCATTAATACGATCGCGCCAAATATAGCCAAGATGTTATATGGCTAGTTAATTGAATCCTTTATAAGTGAAACGGTAAGCGTGACCTAACTCGCTACACCAAAACAAGGCCGCTGCCAGGGTCTTTCGTCATTGGCTTAGGTCAAGGTCTTTCGTCATTGGCCTAGCTTCACCATCAATTCACTTCTGTCTGAATTTCAATGGCTACCTATTAATCATCGCTTTCGCATGCTTTTCGCCCAATCAAAAAGACTTGCATTTGACTTACTCTTGATTATTGCTTCCATTGAAGGAGTTGTAAAGTGGCTTAATCGAGATTTGTCTCTCTTAACACGCTTTTCTAAATGCCCATAATTTTAATTTTTTGCAGTTCTTTATGCATTGTTTCAATGCTAATCAAAGCGCTAAAAACATGTGTGCAGCGTCGTAAGAGTCTCTTTATCGGCAGTTAGCGTTTGCTCCCAGAAAAGCGTGTGAATTAGTTCCTAATAATGCACAGCATTCGTACCCAAAGGCTTAGTGCACAAGGACCTGCCAAATATTGTGATAGCTTTTCTATTGCTGTTCTCCAAAAATTCTCAATTAAAGACATGTCCTCGTAGAAGTTGATATTTAGTACTGCCCTTTGGATGCATACAAGCTCAAGGCCTGATCTCCGCCGGATTTGAGGGTTTTGAGAGGAAGTGGTACACGACTGGCGTAAAGCAAATAGTCGTACGACGACTGGGCAGATTGGTTGGTAAGTAGGTTGGATCAGTTGGCCGGTGTGAAGTGAAGGAAGAGATCTACGAGTGAGTGACACGATTGAGACGCAGATCTGCCTCTTGATTAGGAGCCACTGCAGGTCAATGAGAGCTGTTGTCATATACTGCAATGTCAAGCAGCAATGGCAATGCTCACGAAAGACAAGCTTAGCAGTAGAGGCTTGAGCCGACCGCTGCAGCCTCACTGCACAGGCTGGAAGACAGGCGAGTAGTGAGCCACAAAAGTCGAGATGAGGTGGTATGAAAACTGAATATAGGAGCCGACGGCTGCAACCCGGGTTACAATGGTTACCCGTGTGTTCGCTGACTGCGATAGCTACCTGTATATCGGTTAGAATTTCTGCAAACAGGCTAAAAATGTCGGGCTCGTCGAGTTCTATTCGTCTGCAGAAAGACAGTGATTTCGAAAACGATATGATTTTTATTGTGCAAGTGGGCAGCGGCTAACCCGATTCAGGGCAAGAATCCAGGGGTCGATCGCGAAAATTAAGGCCTACTTTTTCGAGAAATAGCTCAAGATTGATGGTTGATTTAAGACAACCACTATTGCCTTCTTTGGACGCCCCACAGAGCGTATCTGCAAGCCCAGAGCAGCCTTCTGCGCTGATGCTCTTTTATTTCTGCTTTGAGTCTTTGCCATATCGGAGGCAGCCACCAATGGCGCGCCATTTTCGTCAAGATCTTCGACCTCACTATCAGCAACGCTACCCAGGCGAGCACTGGAGCCGCGATTCCGGACTTCCTGCCTAATACTTTCAGGCCAGCGGGTGGTAATCAAGTACCCGGGTAATTTTTCCAAGAATTTGCACACTTGTTCCATTGCTTTGTTAAGAAAATCACTGCTAACATATTTTATATCGTTATTATAGCAAACCATAGCGTGCATACTTTCATTGAGCTCTTGAGCACATAGTTCTTCAGATTGCTTCGACATGATTCTTCCGGTGCTGCTCCTGAATCAGGCCAATGGCGTTTTTGACTTCGAAACGCTATATTTTTTTATAGCTGCTAGCCGCAAAACAAATAATTAATCGCGATTCTACTAGCGGAAATTCGGTGAGTTATGATCATGTAGTTGCAGGTGAAGTGTGCCTCTAATGGTTTCAAATCGCATTATTCATGATCGCTGTAAAAATGCACACTCTAAATAATAACATTAGTGGGCAAGTTTGGCAGGTCAGGTACTCTGCTAATCTAAGCTGACTTGTGCTAATCTTTTCCAAGATTTTTCGGATATTGAGCATTCGCAAGCGGCTTGCCACCATGTAATTTATCTCCGTCTGTAGCTCCACAAAGCCACAGAGACTATGTGGGTGCTGCGCTTTTCACATAGATCGCTGCAAAAAACTCGGGTTGCTTTTAATATTAAGGCAGGGACGCTCTTTATTGATGCCGTGCTCAATTTCCTGTTACATACGCGGGCATGCTTGGGGGATGGGAGCAAACGATGCACAGCAAGCTCAGCACTGAACGAATGAATCGCTATCCCCCACGCTAAAGAGCGGCCTCGGGCGACTCCTAGCGTGGTGTGGACCTTTACTTGATTTCTCCTATATACCTTCGGGTATTCCGCTGCTATCTTCGCTGTGACTATTTATGAGCTGTCCTCGGATATGCTACACAAAACAGGACCTGCTTTGCATAAGATGCGATGTCGCCATTAGACAATACCTACCGGCGGGCCTTCTCCGGCGGGTCAGTGAGAACCTACCTGCATCCTGCGTTCGCCCCATCAACAGCTCGGCTATCAAACATACGACTCGTAAGTTTAAAGTGCTAAATAGTACTTGTTGCGGTAGTAGCCCACCCGCTGTAGCCCAGCACGATGTGAAACATCGTCCCACGGCCGTTACCAAGGTCCAATTCAAATTCAAAGAGCCAGCGTCCGCCGGGCCGAACGCAAACGGTAGAGAATACGAGCCATTTCATCGCCGTCGCCCAGTTGTTGGACAGCCTCTTAAATTCCGCCTACTAAATGTCCGCTCGCTAAAACCCAAGGGGTTACTTATCCGCGATCAGGTGGTCCAGGAGAAGCTAGATGCATTTCTGCTTACCGAAACCTGGATGACGCCTTGTTCCAGCAGCTGTATTTCCGAGACCACACCCCCCGGGTTCTCATTCTATCAGTCCATGTGTTCTGACAAGGTTGGTGGCGGGGTTGCAATTGTTGTTCGCGAATCGTTTGGCTATAAAATGTGCAGTTTCTCGCATGGGTCATCGTTTGAATCGGTTGCTATGAGGTCCTCATCAAAGGCAATGCCTCTCACCGTTGCGATATACCGGCCTCCTGGCTGTCTAAACTTGTTTATAGAGGAGTTTTAGGAGTTCCTCGCTAAAATATTTGTGTGTGACAGGCCGTTACTGATTGTAGGAGACTTCAATATTCACGTTGACAACCCTAGCAACAGCCAGGTCCGCTCATTTCTTGACTGTCTGGAGAATTTTGGTTTGGCCCAACACGCTAATCATAGCACCCACGTCGGTGGCCACATTCTAGATCTCGTGATCACTAAGGATGTCCTGCCCACTGACTTTTTGGTGTGCCCACTGACCCTCTTAGATCATTGTTCGGTCTCGTTTACTGTTCCTGCTCCTTCGTACGTGCAGGGCAATGTCGAATTTGCCAAGCGACGTAACTTACAAAGCATTGACATGGACAAGTTTTTGAAATCTGTTTGTGATGCAGGCCTTCTTGATCTGCATTCAGACTCGACCGGCAGCCTCGATACCCTTACTGATGCGATGAACATGACACTCGGGAGTGCTCTTGACAAGCATGCTCCCGTTCGCTCTATCCGTGTTCAAAGTCATCGAGATTGCTTTCAATTTACAAAACATCTCCTTAAGATGCGCCGTGTTAAGTGCAGGCTGGAACGTCGTTTCAATAAATCGGTGTCTGAGGCAGACCTAGTCAATTTTAAAGACTTCCTTCGAGTTTACACCCGAAAGCTTAAAAAAGCCAGGGCTTCTTTTTTCATTAGAAAACTGAATTCCTGCCAGTCGGACACTAAACAGATTTATAAGACAGTAAACCATTTACTGGCCAATGCTGTCAGGTCTGACTCCCCAGATATTAAGGGCTCAGCCGAAAAGTTTTCAGCCTTCTTTACGGAAAAAAATTGTGCGCATTTGTGCCTCCATTATACCCCCTTCGACCAAAGCAATCGCCGTTCCTCAACCTGTGACCTTTCTTAAAAGGTTCTCTGATGTTTCTGCCTGTGATGTGGCTGCCTTAATAAGGTCTAGCAAAAAGAGCTCGTCTCCTGAAGACCCTATACCTTCATCTCTGTGGTCTTCACTTGCAGACCAACTTAGCCCTGCCATAACCAAGATTTTTAATGCTTCTTTGGGAAATGGGGTCGTCCCCAAGTCCTTCAAATCGGCAATCGTTAGACCGATTCTTAAAAAGCCTGGATTAGACACAGAGGTCCTAGCAAATTATCGTCCAGTTTCCCTTTTTCCGTTCTTATCAAAGATTCTTGAAAAAATTGTTGCTAAGCGGCTAGTTGAACATATTGAAAATAATGGGACGTCAGAAACATTTCAATCAGGTTTCAAGAGGCAGCACTCTACTGTAACTGCTCTCCTCCGTGTTAACAATGACATTCTACGGGGCAACGACGACGGGAATTTCACTGCCCTAGCTCTGCTAGATCTGCCTGCTGCCTTCGACACCATTGATCACGAGGTTCTGCTTGAACGATTGAGAATAACGATCGGTCTGGCAGAGGAAGCACTGGCGTGGTTTAAATCATACTTGTCTGATCGTGTTCAATCCATGTCGTGTGGGGGTCTGGTCTCAGACATGAGAAGGGTAACCTGTGGAGTCCCTCAAGGGTCTGTACTTGGTCCCTTGCCGTTCTCTATTTATACGCAACCTCTGGGAAAAGTGATTAAGGCCCACGGAATAGGATATCAGTACTATTCTGACGATACTCAGTTGTATTTGTCATTTAAACCGCCGGAATCTGCTGCAGCAACTGAGAAACTGAATGCTTGCCTTGCCGATATTTGATCCTGGATGTCGGAAAAATTCCTGAAATTAAATGATGATAAAACTGAACTGCTTCTCATAGGACACCCTAAGCGTGTGGCTGGATTAAAAGGCTTTGCTGTTCTAATAGGTGATGCTATTGTGCGACCTTCACCACGTGCTCGTAATCTAGGTGTCGTGTTCGACAGCTGCCTCAATTTCAAAAGTTTCATTCAGAAGACTGCCTCTACAGCTAGCCATCACATCCGATCCCTATCCAAGATTAGAAGCTGTCTCCCACAGTGGCTTGTAAAAAATTTAACTAGCTCTTTAGTTCTGTCTCGGCTTGATTATTGTAATTCTCTTTTGGCTGGGCTACCAAAGAAAGCTATTATGCCACTACAGCGGACTATGAATATGGCTGCAAGGCTGATCTTCAAGTCCCTGCGGTTTGAGCACGTGTCACCTTTGCTGAAAGAGCTAGGATGGTTGCTGGTTGAGCAAAGGATGCAGAGCAAAGTTCTTAGGCTGACCCACAAGGCCCGCCACGGCTTGGCTCCTTCGTACCTAGCTGAACTGCTGCATCAGTTTCAGCCTGTTCGCGCCCTCAGGTCCTGTGTGGACAATAAATTAGCTGTCCCATTCCTCCGCTTAAAGGCAGTTGGCGACAGAAGCTTTAGCTCTGCACGTCCTAGACTGTGGAACTCGCTTCCACAATTCTTACGCAACGACATCTACTCTCCAACTGCCGACTATGGCACATCTTTTTCAGCGGTCCTGAACTGCTACTTCTATGCTACTCACTACTTCAACTGCCCTCCTAACTCTGCTATGCTTCCGACTCTCTCTTTGTTGCGTGAGACGAAGTCTGTTGGCTACCGAATGCGTACCGAAAGCCGCTTAGGCCGTGAGTGTGCTATACAAAACTCTCCTGCGTAACACCCACATGGTTTTTATGACTTTGTGGAGTTACTGACTGAGATACGGATAGATTACATTACATTACATTGCTAGCCGTTCGTCACGGAGCCAGCTTCATCATTCATCTTCATCATCATTCACATCTTGGGTTGGCCTGGACTAACACCGATGCGATTGCTGCGTTGGCGGCCTTTTTTGACCTTTAATGCAAAAGCCACTTCAGGGTGCTAGTAACATTTTGTGCCGGTTGTCGAGGATAATAGTCTATTTCCTTGGCGGTCACCTCATGTGAGTGTCATCGCTTGCGACTATTCTGGTGACAGTTGTATAGCAGCATGCCTTTCAAAATTGTTGATTGTAAAGCATTCATTTTTCGAGATAATAAAAGTTAAATATAATTCATTCGCATAGTGCCCCAAGAGAACTTAATCTTTATTCAGGCACGCTCACATATGCCTTGGGGGGGGGCCGAGCCCACGACCTCGGCCAGATCTTGGTCAGAGCGAGTGCCTTGACCGCTGGACCAAACCAGCCCGGCGGTATTAGGTGACCAAGATGAAGGGAAGGCATTTTTAATTCCGAAGTAAGACATTCAGAAAAACTCCCTACTAAACTCTAGCGGTACTGAAACAACTGAAGCAGAGGAAAGATGATTCATATGCTGAGATTGATTAAATTTTAGAAATTTCTTACCTCCGATATTTAATGAATGATGCTCCCAGCTGCTAGAATTCGGTTGAACTGAGTTGCAAGTTTATTGAGAGTGTAATTGCTTAGCTTCATACGTAGAGATATGGCACACTTAACTAGACTATTGCTACAATTTTGAGATAGCGGTCCAGTATGATCAATGTCAATATTATTGAGAGGCGAGATAGTTATTGGAATTTTTGAATGCCGCAGTAATATATCTACTGCGGTGCCGTTAGTTATTCTTGAAGTTTCATAGGCTCATATCGACCTCTGTATTTTGTGTACTTGCCGTTGCTGAAACTATTGTGGTAAACTCTAGAAACCAGATGTTCTAAATGGATAGAAAAAGCTTGCAATAAAAAAGGGACAGTGCTGCGGTTTGGTTTAACTGATGGCACTGCCCCTGATTGTTGTACGAGTGGGCTGTAACACTAGATGTGGTATTCGGTCGTGATGTGCTATTAGTGACTGTTGTGAGAAAGGAGTCGCAGGGACTCTGATGGGAGAGATGGGTGATGAGAGTTGTGCTTTGCCCTCTATGTGCTCGGTGGAATAAACTGGCAATGTTTCTCGCCGGCTGGCCTTTCGTGCTGTTTGCGACGATAACCAAAGCTGGTTTGGTCTAGCGGCTAAGGTACTCGCCCCGAGCAAGGTCTGACTGAGGTCGTGGGCTCGAGCCCCGTGGCATATGTGAAGCGCCTAAATAGAGATTAAGTTCTCTTGGGGCGCTATATAAGTGAATTATATAAGCTAATTTTGGAAGCGGCAGTGGCCTACAGTAATGCTGCTTGAGCAATTTAAAGTCCCTGGCGACCAATAACTTGGCAGCTTAACTCGGAGAGGAGGCTCGAGCTGTCCGGTGTGAATCCGACAAGTCTGGCACAACTATCTTCCTTTCTTCCTGTAAAGAACACCTTCTACGTGTATTCTTGCATGCCAAGCACAATCAAGGGTGACTACCATCAGCTTCATGAGGCTTTATGGACGGTGCTTTCTAACCGGATAGGTAAAGCACGGCTGCTGAGCCCTGAGTTAGTAAAGACTTGTTGGAGGGTGTCAACAGAAGAGACCAGAAGCAGCATCAGCAATCGCCGACGATGTGCCGGTCAACAACGATTGAATAATGATAATAATAATGCACTTGATAAAGCGCCCTCAAAGAACTCAATCTATTTCTAGGCGCTTTACATTTGCTGCAAAGGAAATGGTTTGCCAGCATGCCACCGTGTGGCACGTGGCCACAGTGATCAATGCTATGATGGCTTACCAGGCAACGAGGCTACGGCAGTCGGGGTAGAGCAAGCCATAATGGTGAAGTCGGCTTGAGACGAGCCGGTTGGCTATGACTGGGCACAGGCTGGAGACGCGACACAGGCTAGAGACGCCGGGCAGGTTGGAGATGCAGTGCAGGTCAGAGATGCTGAGGCGACGCCCAAAGTCGTGGCGGTGGCTTGAGAAGTTGTGGCTGTGTGCGGCTAATCACCGGCTGGCTTTGAGGCTTTGCGGGCAGATAAGACGCCGGCGGCAGGCCGTGTAGTCGCCTGTCTCCTCCGAGCAGCCATTACCCAGCTTCTTGAGTAAGGGAGCGGACCAGAGCGCAATAGGGACTTAATGCGTACTCTCTAATCAACCTTCTTGTCGCAAAAGGCTGTGGAAAAGAGTAGCTGCGAACTGCTCCGACTAGGTTCGACTAGGACTGATCTATAGATCAGGCGGGCATGTGGTTTCACCTAATTGATGGCACTGTCCCTGATCGATGTACGAGCAGGCTATGACACTCGATGTGGTATGTGGTCGGGATGTGCTATTAGTGATTAGTGTGGCGAGGGAGTCGCAGGGACTCGGGTGGGCGAGAATGGGGATGACAGTTGTGCTTCCCCGCGGTCCATGGGTAGTAGAATAAACTGGTAATTTTGCTCGTTGGCTGGCGTTCCGTGCTCGTCCCAACGATAACTAAAACTACAAGAGTGAAATTCGCTTGGGTGTTGTGCAGGTTTCTAGTCTGTGATATCATGTCGATTGCTTCGAACTAACTTACTTAATGCAGCATCCGTTCAGTAGCCTTGACCAAAGACATGCCGAATGAAGCGATTGTTAGGGTTGAATTTTTGTCGTTTGTTTGAATTTGTTGATGCAGTTTGTTTGAATGCAAAGCGAATGACTGCCGCAACTTGCTTTGAAACAGCTACCACATATCCTTTTTAAATATGTTCAGGCAACAAAATGCTTTTCTAACTGCTGGTCAAACTGCTTCGTATTTCTGAAACCTTGATGATGATGTCGGTTCTTTATATGAATCTTGGGACTGTTGAATGCAATTTTGTGCTATCAATGACAATCTCTTTCTAGCGTATCGTGTTGAACCAGTTTAGCAAAGCTTCGCATGCTGATGTTGCAAGATGAAGATGGACTATGCTTTTCTAGGTTGATAGCTCAGTGTTTTGAAGATATTAATCGCGTTTTTATTGACTTGGAGAAAAACTTGCTGTCGCCAATCGTGATACTTTCACTATTATTCCAATGTCATTTGTAACTTACGTTTTCGCTGTTTTGATTGTTTGACGTCAGCATGTTGATTGAGTTTCCGGGTTGAAACCTTGCTTCTGTTGCGGAAAATTGGCGTCGTAAGTGCCCATATCTTGGACTTCAGGACTGATTCGCTATGGCACAATTGTTCACTGCATTTCGAAATTTGGCCAGTCATTGTGTGTTTAGCAACGATAATATGTGAATGTTTCTAAGCGTTCACCACAGAAAATCCCCCGCATGAATGTAATGAATACACCAGATTGGTGAAGCTCCGTGTGATGAACGTGACCCATCCTAGTCAGAATCACGTAAGCAACTCTGCATCGAGGTAAGCTCGTCTTTGTGTTGCGAACACTACTCGAATTCTTATTCCGATATCACTTCAGGCATCCGTTCGATTTTTTCCAGCCAATGCAGTGAAGTCCTCATAACCTGAGCTTCTTAAAAGCCGCAGGCGGCTCAGAAAGTCCATCAAAGTCGAGTGGCTGATACGGCCGCTGCCGACAATAAAGATGGCGAGAAAATAAAATAGCTTCGATGACATCTGCAAACAAGGCAGCTTAAAAGGATTGCTAGTAATTTGAGCTATAGCCTGGAAATAAGAGAATTTTCCGGTACTACAGATTCCTAGCGGCTCCAACGGTGCAACCGATAGGAGCCGGAAACTATTTTCAATAATTTATAGCAGTAATAATATTAAAAGTGGTCGATTTTACGCTGGCCTTTGAAATGAGCCTCTTCTGAGCATAGAGCCAATCAGTTTTGCTTTATTCATGGAACTAGTATTACATTTTCAGGAGCTGAGTGAGCAAGCTTTTTTGCTTGTTCTTGCGGGTGCTGTGCACTCGTAAACTTTCGTTGAGGTTGAGCAGAATGGTCTACATTAACAGCATAGACCTTTTCTATTCAGAAATGGTACCTCTGTATCGCTGCCATGCAGCTACGGTACTATCCACAGAGTGTTTCAATCAAGGTAGCAATTACAAATTACATGCAAATGGAACTTCTGAACTTTGTCGTGAGTCGAGTGTCAACAGTGTCGCTTTTATTATTTTGGTCCTTATTCCACAGTGTCTAGCGTGAGAGCAGCATCAGGTAAGCATCAATTGCTGGCGCTATCCCAGTAAGTGAGGGTTTTTGCTATGCTTACCTAGAAGTGTCAATGCTATAAAAACTTGCCTTGTCCACGGATCTTAGCTGTTTAAGCACGACCTTAGCTAATTTGTTGCTCTCTGGCCGTGCATTTGACCTATGGAAATTCATCGCAAGGTCATTATCCTTATTCAGCCTAAAAAGTGAGGTGCTTACGAGTCTCATTCAATGGACCTCAATAAGGGCCATCAATGGGGCTTCACCTATGTAGGTCGTCAAAATTAGTGGTCCCGCCTAGTCACCGTTCCTAGACCCCATTCAGCTCACTGGCACCCTAGAATAAGCGGAATACCTTATACTTTAATAACATCTAATTATATGTTTATAGGCTCTCTATTTAGTGAAATTTATAATTTAGCCATACAACCTTGAAGAATTCTTAAAATAATCGCTTATTACCATCGGCTCATAAAATTCTATTTTCCACACTGCTTGATCAACAATGATTGTAATTAAAGAGTAATAAATTAATTACGATCATCACTTACTTTGTGCAGATGATAGTCTTAAATTTCCAATCACAAATGCCAAAGATATCAGGACACACGAAGACACCATTCCGATTCTGCAAAGTCAACAAATATTTTTTGCTCATTAGAACCTAAACAAAGTAAGGACGCTATTTAAGCAAGCACAAGTAAACGGTGATAATATTATAAATATTAATACCAAATTTTTCGGCCCCTTCAGAGAACGAAATCGCATTCTAGAATAACTAAATAATTTAAAAAGAAAGACTTCAAGTGTGGAGTGATAAAAGTCAAAGTGTCTGCAACATGCGTGTGAAGAAAATTGTCGCTATTCCAGCGAATGCAGTGAATAGTAGGCAGACTTAAGCTGATTTTTAAATATTTTAAGTCAATCGAGGTTGCTTAGTTAGTCTAGATTTCTTATAGCTTTTAAGATAATATGAACCAAAGGCACGGTCTCCCAATGCATCTGAAATTTGTGCGAGGCAACGATAAACGATCTGAGTCGGAGGAGCCAGAGTTCAATGCCAGGCCTGATTGGGATGTACGTTATATTGGAGGGCTGGAGAACCACAATACATTGATTGGATCTTAAAGTAATTGTAAATACTGTTAAGCAATCAACCACTTTATTTTTAACCAGTAAAGGTCGGTTAGAAGTCCTTAATGTGGCAATCGTGACGTTGACGACAGGTGAGCCGTGTGACGACTAATTAAACAACGTGTAAGCCCTTTGTTGGGCAGCCCGCAAGTCCTGCGAGTAGCGAGCAAGAAAAGTCAAGTCGGTACGAAACAGATGTTTGGACTTAATAGAAAATAATATCAATTCTTATTATTGCCGACATTTTTGCAAAGTGACATTAATATATATTGACAGACCTGACTAAGGAGCAAATGTGGTCGCCTAATGGAATGTGTCTATGAAGCAGGAAACCAAATGTGCCCGCAGATACACGTGGATCCGCTTAAGCATTGCTGACCGTTAATTATGTGATGGGGTGGAGCCAGGAGTTGCATGTGCGGAAGACCCAGAGCAATGAAAAATTACAGCGCGAAATGATAGTGTTTAGTTGACGAAATTAAGTGGACAAATAAATATCTAATGACTCTGCCCCAACGTCTGCCCTAGGTCGATATCTGTGTCAGGACAGGTTTGTTCCGCTCAGGCTGCAGAGGTGAGGAGCTGCTAATGAAGGGAGAGCATCTTAACCACTGGACCAAACCAGCACCGATTCATAAAGAATGCTTCAAAACTAACATACAAGCTAGCGGAGTTTCCGGAATTTGCTTCGACGGAAAAATAAACCCGGGCGATGCAGAGCTAGCAACTAATCGAGAGAAGGTGCAAAGCACTTGTCTAAAGAGGAAAATAAGCGAGCATACTTATCGCAGTAGCCAACTTGAGCTTAGCCTGTAATATGAATACACTCTCTGCGGCGAGTTGGCTTGTAATGACACGTTAAAATAGAGAATACCCTGTAGCTTGTTCGAGCGAACCCAACTGACAGTGCTGCTGCTGAGCCGATGCTGCGACAGGACCTACCTCGGAGCGAGGCGTTCAGGCCGCCTCTGCTTCCTTCGACGTCTCGTACGCTGCGTATGCGTATGTGCTATTCGTATGCGGCCGCGTGCTCACTTCCCACTAGTATCAGGAGCTCCCGAGAGCGAAGCGAACCTTTCGGTTCTTAAACGAAGGACCAGCGGATATTGCGAGCCAAAGTGGGTGCTCTATTGACAATGCAGGCAGCGTTCGTATTCGCAGGTTCTCTCTCTCCATTCAAAGCAGATCAATAGCCAAAATCCGAGCATTGACGGTCGCCAGGTGGCAGCAAATACTCACTTCAAAGACTTCAACAAAACACAAAGCTCAATGATTTGCATATGAGTCAGAAGGCCACACGCCTGAAGGCTCGTCAAGGAAGTGCCTTTGATCGCACTGCCTGGCCAAATAGATGCAGAGCCCAGTGCAAACGTTGACTTGAAGCTTGATGCTATGACAAGCGAGCGAGACACGCTTTGAGCAAGCAAGCTCAGTATAAATAAATAAATACATCCTAGCTGATTGAACAGCCTCTTCTGCATAGCAACAAAAGAGCCTTTACGTCTATCACCACCACTTGCAGCGACGATAGAAGAACGCTCACCTTAGGAATCAAACGCGCGACCTCGGGGCTGATGTCGTTCAAAGCCAACGCATTACCTAGTATGAACGCGTAATTGAAGCAGCTACGGCAGCTAGTGCTGCTGTTGGTTCGCCAAGGGTTGATTTTTACGGGCTGACCTTTCACTTCACTCTCCGCGAGTTTCCTGCTTGGGCGCCAGCTCCCATCGATTCTTCTTTTTAAGTAGCGTGCATCATTCAGGCCATCATATAGACATAGATATAGTTTTCAGCCACCATTGCGGATTTGACAATATGTAACGTAACCAGAATGGTCGCCATGGTTATTCAAATCGTCGCCGAGTAGGGGCGGCAGCCCCACGAATTATGGTCCCTAAATTGTCTGACATATCAATCAGTAAAATAAAGTTCCCAAAAACCTAGCGGTCTAACCGAACGTGAGGCAGAAGATACTGGATCTCAGAGACGACGCTAAGTGTGAGCTTGATAATTCGAACGGGTAGCCACATGCTCAACGTCGCAAGGAGAGTTGCTGCTCGCAGCAATGTGCGAATTCCGCGTTCGGACAGAGCTCTGGCGGCAAACAAAGCGCCCGCAACGGCGCCAGTCTCAGCTGTCGCGAGACGAACACGTACAACTTTCTAAATAGGTGATAGCATTAGATACTATAATGAGGCTATAAGCTTTATCGAATGTTGGCTTCTGTCTTTGCATTATCAGTTAAATGCATACTATCGAGGGAGGATCTCACTTGATACTAGAGCCGATGCACGACTGAGGTGCCGTGTAACCCCGTAACCCAGTAAACCGGTAACCTGGTCGGACGTAGATGAATGCATGCTGCCCCTACAGGTCTGGTGTCCGTGAGACGAACGCTTTCAGTGTTATCAGTAATGAAGTTGCTGTGTGACGGGAAAAGTTATTACATGCCGGCTAACTGCTCATTACTTGAATTGTTGTTGGACCCACTGAAAAAAGACAGGATCTTTAGTCTGTTTTCTTTTTTGGATTTACGGAGGGTGAGGTGCTGTAGCCAAACGATGTAAGGTGCTTGCTCTTCACGATCGAGGTCGTGGTTTGGATTCATGCAGAGAGCGATCCTTAAATACCAACTGCAAGCTGTGGTAATAGCCGGAGAGGCTCTTCTGCCGCTTTAAAAATGAGGCTGTTAAATCAGCTAATCTTTTTACTTGCATTTTGAACGGAAGGAAAAAAAGGTCTTTGCTAAACTGGCTTTTAGATGAATTTCCTGTCAATCTTGCCAAGCCGTCTTGTCAAGGGAGCTCAGTTTCTGGGAGAGATGGCAAATATGGCATTTCTATTCGTGGAATATTATGGATTTGGCGAAGGCATCTACTGACTGCCATGCCAGTCAAATAATGCAAACTCTGTGTGCGGTGCACTCTATGTATTCCAACGGATGCAGAATATCTGAGATATGGGATGAAAGGTCGGTGCTGCAAAGGGCGCAAAGAGCAGTGGTACTTGACGTCTGCGGGGCTAAAGACACTGTCTTTGACATTTGAAGCAGACGTGAGTTAGCTAGCAACTTGATGGCTAATCAAATTACCCACTTTTCTGGCAGTCTACGGAGGTTGCCTACATAGCAACGACAAATGAACCATGCAGGTAGAAAATAGCACAGGGTTCTAATTGCTTGCACGGCAGAGCAAACATGTGCCATGTATTCATACAATTATCGAGTTACCTTAGCTGATGCCACCTATCTCCCAGTTCTTGTACCAAAATATCCACCAGTTGTTTTCATTGTGTTAAGCTAGAAAATTTTAGTATGGCGCAATGATGTGATAATGTGCTAGTATGTCGATGGCAATTGCAAGCCAAAAAGCCTAAATATCATAACAGTACGCAAAAAACTCCGCAAGAAGTGCTTTTTAACTCCTGAAGACTGATGACACGTACAATTGCATGTAATAGGAACCCTTTAAAGCCACTAATCTATGAACAGCTCAATCACAAGGGTTAATTTAACTAGTCCATATTTTCATTAGGCCCATTACCACACTGCCGAATGTCATACCATTCTGAGCATTATAGGTAGCGTAATAGGGTATCGACTAACGACTCATTTTAAGCACCAAAAGTGAATGAGCGAGGCATACTTCTATACATATTTTTGTCTTACTAATCCCTCGGATCCCGTTTTTTATTCTTTGAATGCTATTCTAATCTCTGATGACCATAAATATGCCTCAAGTATTACTTATTATCTTACAGCCGAATCCAAGGCCGTGTGTGGCATTTGAAGAAGGAGGTGGAAGGATGCAATCCCACCTAAGATAATCCCGTGCCTGACGATCTAGGAGTATAGTAACCGCTGAATAATTAAGTGCTCTTGATCTTTGAGCACACTCAACCTGCGTTGAAAGTGTTGTTGGAGTCCATGCATAAACAAATTACCTAATTGCTACATAAAAGAGAGGTAAGTAAAAACTATTTAGATCCATGTCAGTCTTTCAATTGCACGTATCGAGCTGCATGCCATAACCCGTTAGCATAATGTGCACGAGGACATCCACGGTTAGGAAGAGCTGTAGTACTGTTCATATCGAACTGATGGGATTGGTAATTTTAGCCTTGCAATAACTACAACTCTTTATTAAACTCGGGACCATCCAAAACTATCGCGACAGGTTCGAACATGACTCGTGCAACCAGTAGATGCAAAGATAGACGAAGCCTTCATTAAAAACAGCGATCCCACCGATTGGACCAGGGGCCCTCATGCTTTATTCTAGAAATAGGGCAACCAGGCCGACGAGCCCCACTTTTTCGACAACATTTAACTCCCATTTAATCACTAAGACAAACAGAAAATTACTCACGACGCACCTATTGTGTTTATCAAACGTTATTGGTGAAATCATTTGGATCGCTAGATTTACAGGAGGCTGCTGTCAAATTTACCACTGGCACAAAACAAATCAGCCTTGCCAGCATAAAGATTAATATCTACAATCAAAAGCCAACTTAGCGAAACTCTACCGATTAAAGATTCATAATAAGGTAAGTAGTTTTTATCCTAAAGTTTAACGGATGCTTTGCAGCTACCTGACTGGTACGGTTTCAATTTTTTATAATAATACAAATAATAATGCACTTGATAAAGCGCCTTCAGAGAACTTAATCTCTTTCTAGGTGCTTCACATTTGCTGTAGAGGGAAATACAATTGAATGGTAAGTTAAATAACACTTGAAAAACAAACAGAATGAATAACATGGTTAGGGGTGACATGCACAGAGTCAGCATGCAAATGTGATTAGTGGCAGCATGCACAGTGTCAGCAGGCATAAGCACATCAAGGACAAATCACAGGGACACACTAAATGCTGTCCTGATAAGGTGTGTTTTTAAGTTCCTTTTAAATGTGGACAGGTCAGGGGATGTTCTGACGCAGGTCGGGAGTGAGTTCCAGGCTTTGGGAGCATACGAACTAAATGCATGGTCCCCAAAGAATTTGAGGTTTGTACGAGGTATTTCTAGACTGTTGGATTCCAAAAAGCGAGTGGTACGATGCTTGGCCTGATGGGGGAGTATATCGGAGAGATAGGATGGAGCCATAAAATGAAGGAATCTAAAAGTGAGCGACAAAACCTTGAAGTAAATCCGTTGCTTGACTGGTAGCCAGTGCAGGTCGGCGAGAAGTGGAGTAATGTGGCAACTGCAACGCTCACGACAGACAAGCATAGCTGCCGAGTTTGGCACCAGATGCAATCACCTGATCGCACATGCTGGTAGGTCAGTAAGCAGTGATTTGCAGAAGTCGAGACGGGATGTCACGAATGCATAAACCAACTTGGATGTGGTATCCTTATCTAAACCAGCCCGAGTTTTAGCAATGGTATGAAGCTGAAAATAGGCAGATTTGACTGTGGAGCTGATATCGTCGTCTAACGAGAGGTCGCTTTGGAATATGACACCTTGATTTCGAGCTGATTCAACTGGAGATATGCTGGCAGAGCCAATTTTGAGCGTCAGCCTTTCCAATCTCTGAATCACACTGGGTTGGCCCATAACAATAAGTTAGTTTTATCATCGTTTAGTTTTAGAAAATTTGCTGCCATCCATGTGCGGACGTCATCAATGCATGCAGCAAGTGAGTTGAGAGAATTTGAGGTGCTCGAAGGCTGGGAGGGATCAAAGCAAAGGTACAACTGAGTGTCATCCGCATAGAAGTGAAAGCTTAGATTGTGCTTGGCAATCACATCAGCAAGAGGAAGAGTATAAATCGTGAAAAGAACCGGACCTAGCACGGAGCCCTGAGGTACTCCATATTTCAGAGGTACTCCAGATGATCTTTGTCCATTCACGTTAATACTCTGGAGTCTCCGACTGAGATAGGACCTGAACCACTGCAGAGCAGTGCCAGTGATGCCCAGGCGAGGTGAGAGGCGCTCTAGAAGAACTTGGTGATCGATAGTATCAAAAGCTGCCGAAAGATCAAGCAAAACAAGCAGAGACACTCTACCCACGTCTGCATTCTTAAGTAGGTATTTGTACACCCTGAGCAATGCTGACTCTGTGGAGTGATTAGCTCTAAAGCCAGCCTGGAGCTTACTAGCAAGGTATGAGGTTTCGATATATGAGTTCAGCTGGTCGGCCACCACCAGTTCCAATGTCTTTGATCAGAATGGTAGAAGGGAGACTCGGCGGTAGTTGCTTAGGTTCTCTTGGTCTAGTTTCGCTTTCTTGAGAAGTGGCCCCACTAAAGCTTTTTCGAAAGGTGCTGGGACATGACCTGAGGCTAATGACATATTAATGATGTTAGTTATGCATGGCAGCAGCAGATCAATGCAACGTAGGAGCAGGACAGTGGGAATAGGGTCTAGAGGACTTGTTGTCTTCTTTGATTTAGATACGAACTTTAGGACTAGATCACTAGTGACCTGCAGGGAGGACTGAGCAGCAGAGGTGAAGCAGATATTCTTGCACGGACAGCATCGATGGCAAGGGTCTTAAGATTTCGCGATGCACAGGTTATTTTAGAGGAGGATGTGGGCACACACTGTAGAATGAATGAGATCTGCATGTGGTCAGATAAGCAGGATTTGGTAATAATTGGTGGTGACAAAGTGCAGTTTATGAGAAAATCCAGTCGAATGTGTGACCCTTGATGTGAGTAGGGCCGTGCACATGAGCCACAAGAGACAATGAGTCAGTCAATGCACGAAATTCACGCTGAAAGCGTCAGATAAGTTATCAAAGTGAACGTTGAAATCACCCATAACGAGGAAGGATCGATTTCTTGCACACAGAATCGAAATGAGATCGGAGAAATCTGAGATAAGGAGGATTTGGTACCTGGTGGGCAATAGACTACTGCCACTATCGGTAGCTTGTTTTCGGGTGAGACCAAGACAATTGATTCAAATGACTGCTTCGAGGGTACAGCAAATGGCTTGAAGTTGAATTTCAAGCGCACGTTAATAGCAACACCACCAATTTTTCATTAAGTTCGGTATCATGGGCTACAGTATCCTCTGCTGTTTAACTTAGCCTTAGATTTTAGCTGGCCTTTCAGCTTAGGTATGGAGCAGCTAGTACAGTGCCACGAAATGACCCGAGGGCACGAGAAGGCTGACACTAGTGTAGCAGTTCACCTAGGTATATATGGCCAAGCGATAACTAACCAGGTGGGTCGGAGTAAGAATTTTGCCCTTTACCGGTTCATAGACCGGTAGCCATCGCAGCTCCTTCTGAAAAGAAGAGAAGCGTTTTGTTTTTTGTCGGTAACTCAGCTAAAAAGAAAGTGCAGTAGGCACTGCTGGGAAGTTCAATGTTTTTTTAGTTTTACGTGAAAATGAGACGGTAATAGGTTTCTATGACCTTTGAATTAAGTCCAGGCATTTTATTGAGCAGTTAAACGATGGTCGATATGAAGGACTTAGGAAATACCCTTTATTCAGAGAAGCATTAAAAACCCGAGTCATGGCATGACTAGCTTTTCCTTTGGTGAAGACGACATCGGTGGACTGTATGGGGTCGTCAGGAGGCGGGATTTTTGTAGCCGACTTAGTTGATGTATTCACACTCAAAATAGAAATCTCGGAAAATCTTTTAATTGAGATCGCAAGTTGTGACTGAACACTTGCTGCGATCGCAGGTTAAGACTTAAAACTGGATTAGGTCGTAGACGGCTTAATGGATCCATACATGAGCTCAGTTTGTTCAACTTATAAGGCATGTAAATTATCGACCAAACAGTTAACATCCTGTTAATGAGACAGCTTTGATTTGGCAAGCGCATGATTCACTGTCCCAAGAATTTGTTTTGGGATTAATCAGTAGTACTTCAGTTTTCAAGTTAAAAAAGACGCCCGGGTTTTTCTAAGCTGTAAGGTGCAAACACATAGCAATTCCTTGGAAATAGCAAAATCGTTGTCAGATCCAGAATTAGTTTAGTGACGTTCAAGCCTAAGCTTTATAAGGTGCATCTTTTGAAGTTTTTTGGTAAATTGAAAGGAGTCTCGACTTCTCTGTAAACTAGCAGAACACAAGCAAGCAAGCAACTTCGTCAAGAGCACTCCTAAGTTTCAAGTTTACTACATCAATATGGGAATTGAGGTTCCAGCCATAGTCTGGGCGCATATCAAGAGGACCATCATCAAAAGCAGCCGTCAAACTTCGTCTTCAGCAGTTTCTTCCGCAGCCTCTACCAGTCAAGCTACGGATTGACTTCAAGGTTTTGTCGCTCACTTTTTGAGCACTTCATTCTTTGGCTCCAGCCTATCTCTCAGATCTACTCCCCCATCAGGCCAAGCATCGTAACACCCGCTTTCCGGAATCCAACAGTCTACAAATACCTCGTACAAACCTCAAATTCTTTGGAGACCGTGCATTTAGTTCGTATGCTCCAAAAGCCTGGAACTCCCTATCGACCTGCGTCAGAACATCCCCTGACCTGACCACATTTTAAAAGAGTTTAAAAACACGCCTCTATAGGAAAGCATTTAGTGGGTCCCTGTGATTCTTCCTTGATGTGCTTATGCGTGCTGACACTGTGCATGCTGCCACTAACCACATTTGCATGCTGACCCTATGCATGTCACCCCTAACCATGTTATTCATTTTGTTTGTTTACCATGCATGATTTTACTCACCATTCAATTGCATTTCCCTTTGCAGCAAATGTAAAGCGCCTAGAAAGAGATTAAGTTCTCTGAGGGCGCTTTATCAAGTGCATTATTGTTATTATTATTATTATTATCCCTGACTGGCGGATGTTCGACGAATTACCACAATCCGCCTCAATCCACCGAAGTCCGCTCTAAATAGGCTAGCAACGACCAGACTTAAGCGTTGCGAGCTCACATTTTGCTCTGATGTTGTAGTACACGCTCGAATTCATCTGTCCACCAAAGTTTATGTCGCTGCTCAAACGTGCCCGTATGTAAATGAGATTTGACGCCTTACGCCTGTACCTCAATCCATGGCAATCCACCGAAACCGAGTCTAGTTCCCGTCAAATCCACCACGAATCAGCTGCGAGCAGCTCCAAAAAGTTTGGAATGTAAAACTATTCTACACATATAATATATCCAGAACATTTCGGGCGATTCTGCTTACGCGTTCTCATGAAGCCCACTGAAATAAGATTGCAGTGGCCCAGGCCAATACAGCAATCCACCACAATCCACTGCATTTCACCGTGCAACGACAGAAATCCCGATCAAAAAGCTACTTCTTTTATTGCACATGACAGCACACATTGAGACGATTGCATTAAGAAAATTCCACATGTAGTGGCACGGCTGTTCTCGTGCAATCGACTGCAGTAGCCCGGGCCAATACCGCAATCCACTTCAACCCACCGAATCCACTGCATCGAAAGTCAAAACACATTGCGCCGAGCTCCGGATTTTATTGCAGATTAAAGTGCACCGTGCTGTGTGCACAACCATGTAAAAATAAAACAAATTGCCAACTGAGACTGTGGCAATGGGCGACAGTCGCCTGAAATGACCTGGAAAACTAGCACAATCCACTCTGTTCCACTGCAAATCCTCCTCAAATCGCCATTGCAAAACTCTAATCGACATTGCATATAGAACTAGACTCAGTTCAAAGTGCATCCACACAATTTCGCTCCCTAAGGCACACGCGGTCTAATGCAATAAATTGCATTCGACTGTAACAACTCTGTCGTATACAGCAATCCAGCTCAATCAGCCGAAATCCGCTGAAATACTCCCAGCACCAACCGGAAATCGTACACTAGAAGCTCTAATTATGATTGCACGATGCTCTAATCTTCACTTATTTTGTACTCGCATAAATTCACTGTAATTGCCTTGGCCATTCTGTAGCAATGCACTGCAATCGACTGCAACAGCCCATGCCAGTACGTCGATGTACTGAAACCCGCCGAAAAACGACCAGAATAGGTACACTTTAAGCTCCAGTAGTGATTTGACGTTGGTATAATTTTTGGTTGTTGCGTAATCCCACAATTTCACTACAATCGCCTCAATCATTCGGCAGCAATACACTGCAACTGACAACAATGGCAGGAGCCAATACCTTAATTTACAGCAATCTAGTGCAAAATGCCCTGAAATCAGTTTCGCAATGCTCCAATTTGTAATGCCTGTTACAAAGCACACTGGTTAAAGTCAACCACATCATTTTAAGCAATTGCGCTCATGCAATCTCGGGCAATGCATGGGAATCTACTGCAACGACTCGGCTCGGCTCGAAGCGGCGATCCACTACAATCCCTGGCAAGTTGACACTAAATTTGCCTGTGCGAAGTGTCGATTGTCATTGCACTTCACGTTTCTTTGTGCTAAAAGTGAAATCGTATGACTTTCAAGCTGGTTTGCACTTTAATTGTCAGCAATGCACGGCAATCGATAGCAATGGCTGGAACAAATACCGAAATCCGTGGCAAATCGACGAGAAATCGGCTACACCAAGCTCCAATTCCCATTTCACGTAGCGTTAATCTCACTACGTGCACACATACTTTCAACTAGCTCTGACCGTTCAATCTTGGGCAATGCATGGCAACAGACGACATTATACGTGTAGCGTAGTTTGATATTCCAAACTTTTTGGAGCTATTCGTAGCCGATTCGTAGATCTGATAGGTATGCTGGAGCCAAAGAATGAGGGGACCTAAAAGTGAATGACAAAACTTTAAGTCGATGCGTTGCTTTACTGGGAGCCAGTGCAAGTGGGCCACAAGTGGTGTGACGTCGAAGCTGTGACGCTCACGACAGGCAAGCCTAATTGCAGAGTTTTGCAATAGCTGTATGCGTCTGCTTACATATAATTGTAAGCCAGCAAGCAGTGATTTACAGAAGTCATGACGGGATATCACTAGTTTACGGACCAATTTAAGTGTGGTCTCCCTGTCAAAACAAGCTTGAATTTGAGCAAAACCGTGCAGCTGAAAGTTGGCTGACTTAAGTACGGAACTGATGTGGTCGTCTAGTGAAAGGTTACGCTGGAACGGGACACACAGTGATCGTTCAGATTCGACAGGAGATATGCCGGAAGAGACTATTGTGCGCTTTAACCTTTCCGATTTCTGAATCACACTTGGTTTGCTTAGTGGTATTGGGCCTTGAGCTGTTGATCGCCAAGGTAAGTAATCACAACGGTTATTCGATAATCCATGAGCAAACACGTTACGCTTGTACTGTATATATGTGTTTATATATATGCATATTTGTATAACGATAATAATAATAATAATGATGCACTGGATAATGCGCCCTCAAAGAACTCAATCTCTTTCTAGGCGCTTAACATTTGCTGCCAAGGGATACGCCTTAAAAAATGATTTAGTTACTTGAGGGTGCCATTCAAATGCATACAATACACAATTAGAGTAGTTATTAGTGCTCTAATGAGAATACCGCTGCCTGTGGTTCTATTCCTTCGCTTGAAGACCGTTGGCGACAGAAGCTTTAGCTCTGCTGGTCCTAGACTGTGGAACTCGCTTCCACTATTCTTACGCAACGACAACTACTCTCCTGCTGCCGACTATGGCTCATACTTTTCAGTGGTCCTGAGCTGCTAATTGCAGCTACTTACTACCTCAACTGCTCTCCCGACTCTGCTATGCTTCCCACTTTCTCTTCGTTGCCTTAGATGAAGTCTGTTGGCTACTGAATGTGCACCGAAAGCCGCTTAGGCTGTCTGTGCGCTATGCAAAACTCTCCTGCGTAAAATCCACATAGTCTTTATGGCTTTTCAGAGTTGCAGACGGAGATACATTACGTTAGCGATAGCCGCACGGCGGACCTGTGGGGATACACTTTAGCCATTAGTTAACCCAGGGTCTGACCTCGCACTCCTGATTTCCGGTACCAAGATAAATACAGCCGATCCATTCACATCCATTACGCTCCTCCGGCCGCTGGCCTATTGGCGGCCCACCGCCCCCGGCTTTCGTTCTCCGCACTTGGCGCTCCTTGCACTGTAGCCTATACCGCCAACACGAAATGGTGTGACATGCAATGACGCGCAGTGTAGCAACTACCAGTTGCATATTTTGTGGCTCGTTTCCGCCGCCTTAGGAGCATCCGTGCTAGGAACATCCGCACTCTCGTGTGGGCGTTCAGCTGGGCGCATGCCTAATTGGCTGCAAAGTGTCCTTGTAACGATATTCGCTTCCTGCAGCGCTTTAGATTCTGCGGCGACCTGGACTGCCCGGACTGGGTGCTTGCCGAAATGGGCATTCTCTCGAAAATGGTAAGTCGAGCCGTGGCGGCTCGGGCGTGCAGTAGAACAGCCGTCCGACGTGCCACAGGATGCTCCCCCTGTGCGGCGCTCGCGTGTTTGTGCGTCATCTACTGCTTTGCTTGTGTGTCTCCGCGCGAGCCTTTAGCGGACTCATAGTGGACGGGTCTAGCCGATAGCACTGCGTCCCGCTTTTAAGGTAACTTAGGCCAATTTAGGTAACTGTAGCTGCCCGAGTTCGATGTTATTGATAAGAGAAAGACGCTCTGTATAGCCGCCGAGCAGCTCTGCTTTTCGGGCCTTTCCAGCTGTCGGTGAGAACGCTTTCCCAATTTCTCATTGGAAATCTTTACTACCTTTCCCACGACTCCTCAAAGGTTGTGTTGCAAACGGTTAGCGTCTTCGGAAAATCATCAATTGCAAAATAGAACTCCGCCCAGGGGTGGAAATAACGCTCAATACACTCCGAAATTAACTTACTTGCTTAAATTACACTGTTTGTTACAGTTACGGTTCTACTACGACCTCAAAACTGTAACTGGCTTGGTTTTGGTTGCTCACCGTTCCATCCCTGCGATATATATATAATTATATATACTTCATTTATATAGCGCCCCAAGAGAACTTAATCTCTATTCAGGCGCTTCACATATGCCTCGGGGCTCGAGCCCACGACCTCAGTCAGACCTTGCTCGGCGATGACAACATCCCCACTAGAATGCTGTTCCCCGATTCCTGGCTGCACCTCAATGTCTACATTTAAGCAGGTCACTAGTGATCTAGTCCTAAAGTTCGTATCCCAATCAAAGAAGTCAACAAATTTTCTGGACCCTATTCCCACTGTCCTGCTCCTACGTTGCATTGATCTGCTGCTGCCGTGCATAACTAACATCATTTATATGTCATTAGCCTCAGGTCATGCCCCAACACCTTTCAAAAAAGCTGTAGTCAGGCCACTTCTCAAAAAAGTGACACTAGACCAAGAGAATTTAAGCAACTACCGCCCAGTTTCCCTTCTACCATTCCTATAAAAGATATTGAAACGAGTCGTCGAGGACCAGCTAAACTCATATATCGAAACTTCAAACCTTGCTAGTAAGTTCCGGTCTGGCTTTGGAGCTAATCACTCCACAGAATCAGCATTGCTCAGGGTGTACAACGACCTACTTAGGAATGCAGACGTGGGTAGAGTGTCTCTGCTTGTTTTGCTCGATCTTTCGGCAGCTTTTGATACTATCGATCATCAAATCCTTTTCGAGCACCTCTCATCTCGCCTGGGCATCACTGGCACTGCTCTGCAATGGTTCAGGTCATATCTCAGTGGGAGACTCCAGAGTATTGACGTGAATAGACAAAGATCATCTGAAGCAGCTCTGAAATATGGAGTACCTCAGGGCTCCGTGCTAGGTCCGGTTCTTTTCACAGTTTATACTCTCCCTCTTGCTGATGTGATTGCCAAACACAATCTAGGCTTTCACTTCTATGCGGATGACACTCAGTTGTACGTTTGCTTTGATCCCTCCCAGCCTTCGAGCACCTCCAATTCTCCCAACACACTTGCTGCATGTATTGATGACATCCGCACATGGATGGCAGCAAATTTTCTAAAACTAAAAGATGATAAAACTAACTTACTAGTTATGGGCAAACCCAGTGTGATTCACAAATTGGATGCCACTCAAAATTTGCCAGTTGAATCAGCTCGAAATCAAGGTGTCATATTCCAAAGCGACCTCTCGTTAGACGACCATATCAGCTCCACAGTCAAATCTGCCTGTTTTCAGCTTCATGACATTGCTAAAATTCGGGCTTGTTTAGATAAGGATACAACGTTCAAGTTGGTCCATGCATTCGTGACATCCCGTCTCGACTTCTGCAACTCACTACTTACTGGCCTACCAGCATGTGCGATCAGGCGATTGCAGCTGGTGCAAAACTCTGCAGCTAGGCTTGGCTGTCGTGAGTGTTGCAGTTGCCACATCACACCACTTCACGCCGACCTGCACTGGCTACCTGTCAAGGAACTGATTGACTTCAAGGTTTTGTTGCTCACTTTTAGGTCACTTCATTCTTTGGGTCCAGCCTGTCTCTCAGATCTTCTTCCACACCAGGCCAAGCATCGTACCACCCTCTTTTCGGAATCCAATAGTCTACCAATTCCTCGTGCAAACCTCAAATCCTTTGGAGACCGTGCATTTGGTTCGTATGCTCGCTCTGCCTGGAACTCCCTTCCGACTTCCGTCAGAACATCCCCTGACTTGACCACATTAAAAAAGAAATTACTAAATTATTTTACGTGTGGACTATTGGCCTGTGTATCGGAGCACCCTAGTACAGCTAGTACTTAGCCCACTGCCAGGTGCAGCTACTTGACCATTCCTTGATTATGGGCAATAACCTTTTACCAAAGAAAATCAGGTGTTGTGAAGCCAAGCCAATCAGAGTGTGCTGTCCACTGATTTTCTATAATAATTTATTTAAATATACAATAATCATAATATACTTGGTATGTCTTATGTCTTATTTTCTCTTATTCTTCTAATATTTTGTCTAGTATATTGAGTAATATGAGTGTAATGGTGACTAAAAGGGATGTTATTTCTGGTCCATCGGGTTCTAGTGATGTCAAAAAGCCGTATTTAAAGGGTCTTTAATAGGTTCTTTATGCTCTAACTACAAAACTATTCGATTTAAAAACTGAATCCTGGTTCGTGGAGATTCACTTATTGTGGTAAAGCCAGGAACTGATTAACCGCTATAAACTAGGATGGTTGCCGGTTGAGCAAAGGATACAGAGCAAAGTTCTTACGCTGACCCACAATGCCTGCCATGGCTTGGCTCCTTCGTACCTAGCTGAACTGCTGCATCAGTTTCAGCCTGTTCACGCCCTCAGGTCCTGTGTGGACAATAAATTAGCTGTCCCATTCCTCCGCTTAAAGACAGTTGGCGACAGAAGCTTTAGCTCTGCAGGTCCTAGACTGTGGAACTCGCTTCCACAATTCTTACGCAACGACATCTACTCTCCAACTGCCGACTATGGCACATCTTTTTCAGCGGTCCTAAACTGCTACTTCTATGTTACTCACTACCTCATCTGCTCTCCTGACTCTGCTATGCTTCCCACTTTCTCTTTGTTGCGTGAGACGAAGTATGTTGGCTACCGAATGCTTACCGAAAGCCGCTTAGGCTGTGAGTGCGCTATACAAAACTCTCCTGCGTAACACCCACCTGGTCTTTTTGAATTTGTGGAGTTACTGACGGAGATACATTATAAACAAAGGACAGCTATATACCTCTTACGAACCTCAGAACCTTTGGCTTTTAGTTCATATGCTCCGAAAACCTGGACTCACTTCCGACTGACGTCACAATCCTTTTGATGATGACATTGAAAAAGAATCTTAAAACATGCTAGTTTGTTAAAGCATTTCTTGGATCCTTGTTACTTATCCTTTGTGTGCTTATCTTGTTGACACTGCCTGCTGCTACCATATCTATATGTTGACCTTGTGCATGTCTCATTCAACAATGTCATGCTTGATGACGTTGCGAATGTGACCACTAATCATTTAGTCATGTTTTCTGTACAGCTTATGTGTTGAGTGCCTATGAAGATATTCAGCTCTCCAAGGGTGCTATACAAATGTATTATTATTATTATTATTATTAAAATGTCTATATACATATTTATATAACACGTTTTGAGAAAACTCATTGGTTTACGTTTTATGGTTTAGTATGTGAGGGTTTATGGTTCATGTTTTAAAGTTTGTGGCTGCTGGTAATACAGTGGCTACCTACCACGATGTAGTCAGTAGTATGGGCACCCTCCCACTTTGGGTAAACATGTTTTTTTATTAATTTGCATCGCAAATGTCATTAATTACTCCACAAATCAGCCGAAAGATGCTGACATTAATGCCCTTTCATATTGTGGAGCATCATTGTATTTGCAACCTCTTACTTGGAATGACAAAAATTACTCATTCTCTTGCAGATTAAGCCATTACAATCAGATAGGATGCAAGTTTAAAATACCCTATTGCATTGTCGTAACCAAGCTGAACAGTTTTACCGCCCGAGTGTGGTATTGGACTATAATAGTTGTCGGGTTCCTTTTACTCAGCACCTCATTTCACTGATTCAAGCCTCAATGCGTTTTTCGCCCTTACTTTTGTTGATTTAAAACCGCGTGCAATTACTATACATGCCAGGCAGGTAATTGAAGCCTCAGCTAACCCAGCACATCACCATATTTTTAACTTCTTTCATTTGTTGGCCGCTTTTTAGCCAATCCTGCCTCAGCTCAGGTTTTCTCAATGTTTCATAAGATGGGTGTTTTCTCCAAGCTTTCCTGAAAGGCCACTGACGTCCCAGTATTTTGAAACCTTTGCTAGATGGTGAGGTTCTCACTATTATGCATAGCTTCTATTTCGGTCACACATTTTTTGAAAATATTGACCGAAACATATCGAACGTTGTCTTTAGGGAGTAGTTGTCTGTTTGGATGTGAATGCCGTCACCTTATTGGAGCCACTTTTACGTAATGACTTGAAGCATCTTAGCATTTAACCTCATTTGCTTATCGGCAGCACACGAAACCATCGATCGTTTGATACGTTTGATCTGAGTGGTTGAGAAAAGCATTAGTCGTGGGCTTGATTGATGCGGATCTAACTTAGTTCGCTCTCTGGCTTAGTCGTGGCTTTACTCGTATGCGGCAGTCAGTTCTCATCTAGCCTACTTGTCTTTTAGTGCTCCACGCTCGTCGGCTCTATTTTCTCTTGCTATTTTTGTGCAACACCTCCCGAGCAGATCATATCGAGGTCGTATACTATGGCTGTCGCTCATATGCTAATTCCCGAAGCTTCATCCATCTATCAAACCCTCAGCGTGTGGCTATGATTAAAACTTATGTCGTGTCTATAATTAGATCTTGCTAGTGAACCACCGTTTTTGTGGATGCACTACTAAACTCCTAACTGGAATCGGGGACTTCTTGTTGATTGCAAGTGTAGCATTGAGACTAGCCTCTATATCACATTCTGTAACTTGAAATAGCCACGAAGTTTAAATGTGGAGGTAGCAGCATAGCATGGCTGGAAAAGATGTGACACTGTCGTTAACCGGAGAGAAGTTGGTGTTGCATGCGAAAAGTGGCTGTCGGTTTCCCTGACTTTCTAGACCCGCCACCTCTTGAAGCAAAAATTTCTGTTTCCTCAGCCTTTAGGTGAAGGGATGTAGCTCTCTATTCTCCATGACCTCTTCATGGGTACCGTTGCCTTTGACCGTTGGATTCGCAAGACTGCTTTTCATTAGTCACGATGCTTCATCCTCCTTACGATTAGAGACTATGTTAAGGCCTGTAGTTGCAATATCAACTGCTGAGTCATTAACTAACTCATTAACTGTCCTTTGCTTGCTCTACTTGTATACCTTCACCAGAGTTAGCTTTCAATGATGCCAATATATTTACTTGCTGGCCGAGCTTTGCAGCAATATCCAAAGTCAGCAGCCGGTTTAAAACATCTTTTTCGTAAACCAGCCACTGCCGGTTCATGTATACAGCAGCAGACGAATTCTAATTGTTTTACCGCCACTTACTGTGGGAAATATAGAACGGCCCATTGCTGCTGCAGGGCTAGGTCGTGCGAACTGGGTTCTGAAGTACATGCACTTTGTCCCTGGGCTATGACCCCCAGGGGCGTGAAGCTCGCTGCTGCTGCTGCATGCCGGATTCGGCCAGTCGCCAGCTGGGCAGGGCAGGCTACTGATAGGCTACTTTCGATGCCTTAGTCACTCATAGGTCAGAACCATAGTCTGTCACTAGAGATCCAGCTGGCAGGCAGTAGCCATGTAATCAGCTTGATGACTTCCATCGTCCTCTCAGTAACAACAGCGCAGGTGCATAGAAAAAAATCCTCACAACCTGTCTGAGCAGAGAGCATACTTTGCTGCTTTCTATTGATCTTTCTGTTGATCGTTCTGTTGCTCCTCCGGGAGAGTTTCCCTCCCTGTGCATGCCTGCTGTGACGTCACCTGCAGCTGCACCGTTCGCAATCGTCTCTTGCCTTGAGCCCTGCAGCTAGTGGTGGCTTTGATTTGGCATTCGTCTGAATCGGCTTTTTTGCCTGTTCATCACTCCTTGTGTACATGTGCTTTTGCATGTTCTTGTAGACATCGATCAAGCTGAAGCTGTTCGGTGCACAGGTCATGCAGGAGTTGCTCGGTCACAGCATGGATGTGAGTCAATCGCTTTGGTCAGCACTGAGTGTTGTTTATTTGGCCTGGCATCCGTTGCGGCTTCACTCTTTTCTCGTGTCAGAAACGTGTGTCTGCTTGTGCCCTGTTTTGCTTGTGACATGTGCAGCCACCAGCTCAAGCAATGGCCTATAGGTGCAAAGGCATTGATGCAGGTTGCAAAATGCTGTCCATATTTTAACGAGATTATGTGGCTACAGCTTTTTCCAAGCAGCAGGCTCTTGTCAGGTAACCAGGGGCATATTTACTCTAGTTGTTGAAAGGTAGCAGGTGATGAGAGCTCTTGGGACAGACTAAAAAGGGCTAGTGGTTTTCGTAGTCTGAAAGGCAAATTTAGCAATGAGTTCAATAGAAACAGACTTGATAGATGGTGAGAGTGGGTATGATGCCACCCATGCACAGATTCATCTATCAGTGGCTGTATTGTGTGCAAGGCATGTGTATAGCTGCTCTCTGGGCCATAGGGAGGCCGTAGGTTTTTACCCACTCTGCAAAGTGCCTAATTTCAATGGCTGCAAGCAGCTTTCTGGCTCAGGGATTCCTTAGTCAGGGAAATGATGAATGGCGCCGTGTGGTGTCATATAGGAATGGTGACGATAAGATACAACCACAGAAATACATCCTATCAAGCAATTATAGGGTTTAACTCCACCATTTTATAAAATTTAGGTGTCTTTCAGAATGAAAGCCTGACCATTAACACTTGGCCTTTGTTTAATGCACAATGGTATATACAAATACCGTTTAACCTGTTTTCACTTCTGGTTCTGGTCAGTCAAGTACAAACTGTTGCAGCTGCAGCTTGACATAGACTGACGATCACAGTGATTCGTTCACTAAAGGTGTTCTTCCTTTGCAACAAATGTAAAGTGCCTAGAAAGAGATTGGATTCTCTGAGGGTGCTGTAACAAATGTATTATTATTATTAAATGTATTATTATTGTTCTCATCCTTATCAAATAGGGCTACACCAATATAAAGCTCGTTTGCAGCAAATGTAAAGCACCTAGAAAGTTATCTGAGGGTACCTTATCAAGTGTTATTATTATTATTTTTATTATAGCTTGAGTGCTTGATTACAGGAAAGATTGTGCTAGGCATAATAGGCAGGTACTCTAGGATGAACTCGAAGGCCGGCAGGTGTGCCAGACCAATAGAACAAGGCAAAGAGCTGCGGGGGGGGGGGGGGGGGGGGGGGTTCGGGCGTCTGCTGGAGATGTAGCATTATGCGGTAGGAAGACCGGACAGGCAGACCTATTAAATCACTGTAATCTGCTTCAGTTACCCAAATTAGCAGATAATAGTGTACCCTCGACTTGCAGAGGAAACCGTTTCCTGACGAGCGGCCAAGAAAGCATCCTGGCTGAGTAATCAGCTTAAAGCTGAAAGGGTGCCAAAACACCAGTACAACGAGACGTCTGAAGATTGGTGCTTGATTTGCTGGATTGACAAAAATAGATTTCGACTCTTCTTTAACAACAAACGTTAGGTTTACGAATGCCAAAGAAAAGGGTAGGAATACCGAGTTGACTGCCTATGGTCGGATAATTGCTTGGTGCTCTTTTTTGACATGCCTGTATTAAAGCACTACTTTGCTTTCCTAGTCTAATGAACCAGAACGTTATTATCAACTTTCTGCAAAAGATGGCATCCATTAAGCCTGCCGACCTTTGGACAACAGCTTTATTTATCTTCAGAATGATGACCTTGAACTTACTGCAACACAGCTAATCAGTTTTACCCCACATTTCTTGTTTGATCGAGTGGTTAAGCTGCTCGCCCTGACCAAGGTCTGGCTCAGGTCGTGGGTTCGAGCCCGGAGGCATAGTAAAGCATCTTAATAGAGATTAAGTTCTCTTACAGTGCCATGCAAATGAGTTATGTTTCTTACTTATTTCTGTTCAAATCATGGATTGGCCAAATCATTTACTAGACTTTAATTCCATAAAGCATCGATGAAATGCAATCCAGCTACTAATTTTTACAATGTATTTGAGCAACTGCAAAGGCGTTGCAAGAATACGTTGCATTAATCTATTCAGGGGCTGCCGGTTTCAATGCTCGACCTGGTACAGGAGACCCTCAAAAATAAAGGGGTCTATTCTTAACTACATGAGTAACGTGATGACCTTATACTTTTGAGTATTTAATATAAAAAAAATACGTCCACACCTGAAGTGTTATGGGTGTTGGACAATTGTAATGCAAAAAGCCGACCTATTAGCTAGTTTATTAGCTGAACTGCTGCATCAGTTTCAGCCTGTTCGCACCCTTAGGTCCTGTGTGGACAATAAATTAGCTGTCCCATTCCTCCGCTTAAAGGCAGTTGGCGACAGAAGCTTTAGCTCTGCAGGTCCTAGATTGTGGAACTCGCTTCCACAATTCTTACGCAACGACATCTACTCTCCAACTGCCGACTATGGCACATCTTTTTCAGCGGTCCTGAACTGCTACTTCTATGCTACTCACTACCTCAACTGCTCTCCTGACTCTGCTATGCTTCCCACTTTCTCTTTGTTGCGTGAGACGGAGTATGTTGGCTACCGAATTCGTACCGAAGGCCGCTTAGGCTGTGAGTGCGCTATGCAAAACTCTCCTGCGTAACACCCACATGGTCTTTTTGACTTTGTGGAGTTACTGACGGAGATACATTACATTACATTGTGATACCTAAAGTGGTGCACTGTGTGCCCGGTCTGGGTAAAAAAAAGTTTAATGGACATGTCAAGGGCAGCTGGTCATTTGCTTGTCATTTTCGTTACAAGTCCTATCGTCCTTTTCCCAAGGCGATTTCTGAACTTTCAATGCTAAAGATCATTGTGCTTTTTCATCAAAGCTCATCGACTCAGTTTTGTTGTTATAGGCTGATATTCGTCTGTAAGCTATCTAGAAACCTTTTGAGCTTCACCAAATGCACTGGAGCAGTATGCGCTACCTGATCAATGTTCGATGCTTTAGCTCGGAGTATTGCCGTGTGCTTAGTGCAGTTGCTTAGGCATCGGTTTAAGGTCAGGAATTAACCGCCTCTGTTCCTTTTGCAATTGTGAACCTTTTATTTTTCAGTACGAAAAAATAAACAAGCTCACAGCCGATGCAAAGTTTGGTAATTCACAGCCATTGTTTTCATGCCTTGCCTTCAATCTTTTGAAATCTTCTTGTCTCGTCTTGGTTTTCGAAATGTTGCATTGGCGCATGGCCACAGTTTTGCTCTTCGACGACCAGTGTTTTCATTTTGCAGAGCAAAGTGACATCAAAGCTGCCGTTGCCGTCCTTTCTTTCATCTTGTCCAGTGCTGCCAAGTACTTTGTTGATGAGAACTCGTTGTCCAACGAGCTACAGCAGCTGGGCCTCCCCAAAGGTAAGTAGCAGTTGTATGGTTTTAGATAATGCAAGGTCGAGATTTGCATATGACTTTATACGATATGTGGTCAAAAAATACAATGGCGTTGTCACTGCTATGTCTACAGATTTGAAGTGGTTATTTAGTGCTTGAAGAAGCAAAGCACTGTTTGTCTTTGTGGTTGGATTGATTGAAGCTTTATGTAGCCCTTTAACCAAAGAGATAATGTTGCTATGTGGAAACACATGCGTGTCACCTCATTCATGAGAGTTTTACCGAGGGCTTTTATAGCCAGAAGTGATCATGGAAATTGATACCCCCAAAGTAGACATATCAACTTGCTATTTTGACAGATAAGTCGTGATTATTTATGGGACCCAGTGTTAATATCCAATAGCCGAGTGATCTGCATCGCTCTGCTTAGCTACTTGTCTCTGCTTATTTGTATGGATAGTTTGGTTAATCTTGGGAGCAGTATGTCATTTCACTGTGTTTTATGTGTTGAATGCATTACCAAGCAATGCTATACACGAATTAGCAAGCTTTCTAGATATGAAACTAGTATATATGATCTTTCTGATGCTATAAGTTAACTGGCAATCAGTGTGCCTTACAGAGATTAAAGCATGCAGCATTTTTGAGGCAGCAAAATACCATAGCTCGACATGCTAAAGCTTACCACCCAAATGACAGTGGAAGTGGTGAGCCAACTGGGGTGCTTGACCACCTGACAAATGCTGCTGCAAGTAGGTCTGAACTCTTTGCTTGACTGTATCACTTCTAAAAGAATGCACAACATAAAAGTAAGTACACACACACACACACACACACACACACACACACACACACACACACACACACACACAAGAATACATCTACAGAAAATATCTTCCTACTTTATACTGAGGCCATAAGTATTTAACCAAAACCCACTCCAAATGCTGTTACAGCTAAAAGTAACTTATGGTGCTCTTGTGATGTCCTTAGCAACTAAATGATGGATCATACTATGCACCAACACATAAGCAGAGTTCGGAATGTGGTAAACCAACAAAAATAGATGCAATTGTCACATGTCAGGCCATAAATCTGACTGTTTTAAAATCATTCGAATAAGCAAAGCAAGTAAAGATTACATAGATAACTACCTGAAGCAATTGTGAAATGTGGTGAGTGGTGGGACCATTATACGAAGCTCTTTTTTCCGGTGTAGACCTAGGAACACTGCATTGCATTCTAGGCATTAGGTACCAGAATTGTTTAATCAAGATGCCACACAACCTTAGCATCTTGTGAGCAGAACGACTGTTGGGCGACAGTTTTATTTATTAGCTGGATAATTACCCTAAACATGTAGCAAACAGGGAAAACAATTAGGCCGGCAGTTTGTTCCAGGTAATGAATTTGTCGAGTCTTTTTCCGGGTTGGAATCTCACGGATTGATTGAGTAACCTACACCGATTGTTTAGAAGCAAAGCCAGCGCACCATGTGTTGAGAACCGTAAGTTAGAGACTGCAAAGGCTGTGGGATTGTACATCACCCAAAACTACTCAGTAACTGATATATTCGATGCCCGATGAGTGGGTGTCCTCAAAGTACTTGGGGGAGGACCTCCTTACTGTTTATAAAGTAAGATGATGTAATGCGTTTTAGTAATTAGCAATAAATAAAAATTGCTCCAGATTTAACGAGTGAACCTTCTGTGTTGTTCCTGTAAGAGAAATTTAGTGCAAACAGCATTTATCAGTCTTCCGATGGCCTTATTGATGGCCTGATCGCACATGCTGGTAGGCCAGTAAGCAGTGGGTTGCAGAAGTCGAGACGGGATGACACGAATGCATGGACCAACTTGGACGTGGTATCCTTATCTAAACAAGCCCGAATTTTAGCAATGTTATGAAGCTGAAAATAGGCGGATTTGACTGTGGAGCTGATATGTTCGTCTAACGAGAGGTTGCTTTGGAATATGACACCTAGATTTCGAGCTGATTCTACTGGAGATACGCTGGCAGAGCCAATTTTGAGCATCAGGCTTTCCAATTTGTGAGTCACACTGGGTTTGCCCATAACTAGTAAGTTAGTTTTATCATCGCTTAGTTTTAGAAAATTTGCTGCCATCCATGTGCGGATGTCATCAATGCATGCAGCAAGTGAGTTGAGAGAATTTGAGGTGCTCGAAGGCTGGGAGGGATCAAAGCAAAGGTACAACTGAGTGTCATCCGCATAGAAGTGAAAGCTTAGATTGTGCTTGGCAATCACATCAGCAAGAGGAAGAGTGTAAACCGTGAAAAGAACCGGACCTAGCACGGAGCCCTGAGGTACTCCATATTTCAGAGGTACTTCAGATGATCTTTGTCCATTCACGTCAATACTGTGGAGTCTCCCACTGAGATAGGACCTGAACCCCTGCAGAGCAGTGCCAGTGATGCCCAGGCGAGATGAGAGGCGCTCTAGAAGAACTTTGTGATCGATAGTATCAAAAGCTGCCGAAAGATCGAGCAAAACAAGCAGAGACACTCTACTCGTGTCAGCATTCTTAAGTAGGTTGTTGTATACCCTGAGCAATGCTGACACTGTGGAGGGATTAGCTCTAAAGCCAGACTGGAACTTACTAGCAAGGTGTGAGGTTTCGATCAGTCACTCAGTCGAACTTGGCTTGGGCCCTAGGAACCTGAGACTGCTTAGCGACTGACTGGTGTAGCTGGGCAAGATACCAACTGTTTGTCGATGCATAAATAATCCAGGTATCACTGTTTATAGATTTGATCAGTATGCTCAGTGCGTCTTGGCTGGTGCCCTTTTTGAGAGGCCAGCCGACCAGCTAAAGTTTCTTTTCTAATTGAGCTGCTGCTGAACGATATCAGTGTTGATAATAATAGGAATATATTGCTTGCTTTTGCAGCCTTGAGGAACTAAATATTAATCCAGGTAAACTGCAGCTTGCTGTAAGTAAATCAGTGACTAAGCCTAAAGTCCATGCCCACGTATAAGATGAGAATGCGAAAGCAAACAAATACCATGTTAAAGCCAGCTTGCTAGACCTTTCATCAAGATGCTTAGGGCCACCGGTTAGTACGACCCCTGGCTAGTAACATGTGTTGAGTCATGCTTAGGTAAGCACAAACAGCACTCAGGAACAAAAAGAAGAGACCAAGGTCACTGAGGCCTCGAGGGAAAACCAACCGAAACACACGTCTTTAGCTGAGACATGAATGGTTCAGGTTCTATCTGAATCCAAAAGCGATTACCAGGCTCTTGTTGCAAATAAACTGTAGGCTCGATCTGTAAAAGATTTCAATTTGCTGCGAGGGATTCAGACTGTGGATCTTACTAGATCGATTAATAGGGAGCTAGTAAAGCTCAAAGTTAATCTAGTTGCTAACTGTTACTAACCCTGTCGCAGATACATCTTCACTTGTACTACTTTTTAAGGGGTCGTTCAATTCCTGTCAGTTTCTTCTTTGCATAGTTAGTGATTGGAAAGGCCTGTCGAGCCATGTGGATATGATGCCTCTGATACACGACTTCTAATAGCAATGTGAGTAGCAAACTCACGGTGGTGAGTGGCGTGCTCAGGGTAGTGCTCTCTCTATCCGTCAGAAAGAATGGAGCAAGGATAGGCTTGGCCTTTTGGTATGGGGGAAGGAGATCACACCTCATCAGTCTGACACCACATACGAACAACTCTTGTGTAGCCCACTGGCCAGATCATTCTACGTCGATCGGCCTTAGCTTTTCACGGGTATGGCATGTGCGTACATTGTTGTAATATGTAAAAAAGTAAAGAGTTGATTTAACTGCATTATTTATTTAGTGGCATGTAACCCCTAACGGCTATCGCATCTGCATGCAGTGGGGAATACTGGCTAACCTGCCGCTGGACTCAAGCCTCAGACTTGAGGCATGAAGTGTGAGCGTCGTCTACCTCTCTGGTGGAGCTGCTTTGGCCCAGTGGTTAAGGTGCTCGCTCCGACCAGGGTGTGGCCGAGGTCGTGGGCTCGAGCCCTGTGGCACACGTGGAGCGCCTGAATAGAGATTAATTTCTCTTACGACGCTATACAAATGAATTATAAATATTCTATGCTAAGATCCAGGACCAGTATTTGTAGGGTGCTGCGTGGTAACAAGGGAGTCGTCGTCGTATGATATCTATTTCTCACTATACAGTTAGTGTTGCTGTCTTTTAAATGACGTTGACGGCACGGGTGACTAATATCAGCTAATTGAAACGAGAAAGTTTGTTCGTCACACAGTATACTTCTGTCGCGCAGCAAGATGGCGCAGCTTTGTCTTCCTTAATAATAATAATAATAATAATAATGTACTTGATAAAGCACCCTCAGAGAACTTAATCTCTTTCTAGGCGCTTTACATTTGCTGCAAAGGGAAATGCAATTCCTTGACGGAACAACTATGACTCAGTGAAGCGAGCCCACGTGTAGTGAGCTGTTCATTGCTGTTGTTTACTGCATGTCACAGCTAACATAGTCAGATTTTTTGTTTGCTGAACTCATGTCTTTTGCCTTGATCTTTACAACCATTTTTGTTTAATCTGTAGAGCATGCTGCTGCACTTTGCAAACTTTACCTTGACAATGCGACGTCACTTCAAGACGAGTTCAGACGGAACAGTTTAAGGAGTAAGTGCTAGTTCTTAGCTTGTGCGCTGGCTAAGTCAGCACGAGCTGGTGGCTTGTCACTGGCCCTTTGTAAATTGGATATCTGTTGAGGCGTAAGCAACACAGGTTGTAGCAACATGAAAGCTTCAATAAATGCTTGGGGTTTATGAACAGTGACAGTCGTTTTGCACGGATAGGGCATGTGGGTGAAGTCAGTCGAACTGGGGCAACTTTAGAATCGTGTAAAATGACCTAATACATCAGTGGCAGTCATTTATTTTTCCTTACATCGTGCTGGCAAAAGGCATTTTGGCTCCGTTTTTTTTTTATTCAACCATCTCCTTAAGACGGGCCACAAGTCACAAGGAACAGCAATAGAACCCGTTTGATTCTTTCAATTAGACACAGTTGACTAGGTTTTCCTCTATCCTTAATTCATGTTATTTTACCAACAATTAAAAAGTATGTAATGATCAACGGCCATCTGCTTGAAACTGAGAGCAGAAAAATGGTGTCCTGCAAGAGCAAGCTTTCAATCTTTGAAATTGATTCTTTGGCTAGTGGTAACCGATTTAGCAATTAATCACTGCTCTTGATCCACTGTAATTCAAGGCTTAAAGCCCTGGCTGTGAGTGAGCCATGTGAATAATAGGGAGTAAATAATAATTTCTACCCTGAACCTCCAAGTTAATAAACCATGTGCAGACTGATTTGTGGTGTACTTTCTAGTCCATGTGTAGGCTTTTAATTGCAATTGGTTGATGCACTGTAGCCATTCATCTGTCATCGGCGACTAAGGCACTGCATCCACTTCTCTTCTTATCTATATCCATGCAGGCATGAATTGCTTCCCTGAAGGTTTTCCTCAGCAGCGTTGCTCGGCTCCTCTGAATGCTTGAATCTATTGTCGGGCATTAGCTATGGTAAAGTGCAGGTGTGATTTGAGAATGCAGCATCACCGACAGTCGTCCGATAGGTTTGAACGATGCTCGAAGTAGCTTTCTATTCCACGATACTTGCCTGTTCTCAGGTGTGCTCTGGATTACTGCTGGCGACAAACCAGCGCAGCGCACGTACACTATAAATGTGTCTCGCCAAATTTACTTTCTTTTGAAGAATGTGTTCAATGTACACTTTACGGCTGTGATGGCAAACAAACTTGCCTGCTCGGTTATCGCTAAATAAGGACCACTTGGTCTTCATGGACCAGAAGGCTTAACTCTAACATTATCAGCTGTTTGATGATGCCAAGTTTGTGCCTAGTCATGCTTGGTGAAGAGCTGTAGCTTTTTTAAGCGACATTTGACCCCTGCCTTTTTAAGTAAACCTTCAGTACACTGTGTGCATACTTTTGTTTGCCTTAGATGTAAGGTGCTTACCTTTATATACTGTATCTTCATCTGTAACTTCATGAAGCTATGAAGACTATTTGGGTGTTAATACTGGAGAGTTTTCTATAGCACAGTCAAAGTCCAAGCTCCTTTCGGTATGCATTCGATAACCAACTGAGTTCATCTCATGCAACAAAGAGACAGTGAGTAGCATAGCTGAATCAGGAGAGCAGTCGAGGAAGTAAGTAGCATGGAAGTAGTAGCTTAAGACATCTGGAAACAATGTGCCGTAGCCTGCAGCAGTAGAATAGATTTCGTTGTGTAAGAATTGTGGAAGTGAGTTCCACAGTTTATGACCTACAGAGGTTCTGTTGCCAATGGTCCTCATGCTCTGGAATAGATTTTCAGCGACTCAGGTAAGTGATTCGAGTCCTAAAATAGGTGATTCTGTATTGTACACAGCAAGTGGGAGCAGCAGTTTCTGTGGCACTTTTGTTGCTATTCTGAGAAGGCTGATGAATCAGCCGTATTTTTCTTTTTAATTGACTTTAGGTCAAGTTGTCCTTCTGTGCTTCCATTCCATTTTTAGTGGGCTGCCTCATTTCTTACTCCCACCCAATCATTGGGCGACAGCATAAGCTAGATTTTTTATTGATCCATTTGCAATAGTATTTTTCTTACCTTGTGTCTGGTGGTGCTCTCAATCATTCTTTGCAACTTCACCATCGCTATGGTTTCTTTCTTATAGTGTCTTCAGATGGGCCTTCGTGTGGTCTTGAAGCACTGGGTTTTAGGCATGCTGCTGCTCATGCACGACTCGTGCAGCACTAGTCTGCGACCTAGTACAGTTAACTATTCTGTCTAAATTCACCATAACGACCCTCATCCAGATAGTCCAGCCACTGCTCAAATTCTAAATATATCATTGTTAATGGTTTCTTCCAAAGCAGCAGGACCAGCCCTGGAGACCTAGCAATGCTTGGCATGAGGTTCGAATTCATCCGAACTCCCCACTGTAGGATAAGTATGGCAAACCTTCTAATTGCAGTAAGTACAAGTGTCCTTTCCAACCAGAATCCATCGTTTTCTTAGGCTTTGACTACGTTTCACACCCAAGGTTGCGTATAGCAGTAGCTATTTATTGCAATTGGGTAGCACAGAACCTGGCCTTGAGCCGTAGGAAATATGCTGCTACATTTGGTGACTTGTAAACAACCACAGTACTATATTTAGCTGCCAGCTGTGATTTATCTGCCAAAACATGCTTCGAAATGCCGTACGGTTTTCTGCTAGATCATGTAATTTAGCCATACAGTCTGATTTTATTGTGCATTCGTTTTGCACGGTTAAGCATGCTGTGATAGTAAAAGTTAGCTTATTTAATAGTCTCGTGTATATAGCAGTGGAAGAGCCTTAGCTTCCATTGCCTACACTTGCAGTGAGCAATAATGGATTGCCTGCTGCTGGACTCAAACCCTCGAACTGGCTCGTGAAGAGTGAATGCATTGCCCCTTTGCTTAGACTCCGAGTCAGCAGTCGTAAAATCATGACAGCGATGTCAACCATGTCCAGCAATGTCAACGAGGTGATGAAATGAAAGTAGTTGCAATTATCATTAGGCATTCATATACTATGCTTAAATAACAATATCTCTTTCTAGAGACCTGAATATGCTGAAAGCAATCATGTCAGTCATCGCGTGTGCTCACTTGTTGAGCAGCAAAACGCTGGACAAAACGCCATTAGTCTAGACTCCGAGTGCAAGTGTTGGGGTCATGCACCTGACTCGATCCTTGTGGCCCCTCAGATGGCCTACACTTATTTATATCATTGTATGGCTGTAGATATTCGACCGATGGCCCTTTTTCCATTTTTTGACAAGCTGGTTGCACACAATCAGTGGCACGATAACAGGGCTCGTAAGGGTTTCTCTGGTACACTAAATGCTGACTGATTCGCAGTTGTGCGCTTATTTCATATTTCATAAAGTCATCTCAAGTTACATTATTACTTTGATGATATTGCAGTGTCACAACTGGAGGGCGTAAGATGGAGTGTCGACTATGTGATTAGCTCCAGCGCTGTCTCAGTAAGTGAATGGACTTTGCTATCTCAACTGAAGACGCCTCTATTCCGGTCACCCTTTCTTTCGCCCAGTGAAATTTCTATTTTGTTCCTGCGTACTTTGTGTGCTTACCTGCATGTGTTGGTGAGCCGTGATGGCACACTGGGTAAGGCAGTTGCTTTCACGACCTCGGTCCCAAGGTCGTGGGTTCGA